>JAQQSU010011416.1:0-12173 GCA_028627135.1 Pseudochirops cupreus
ATATATATATATATATATATATATATATATATATATGCATACATTTGTATTCCCTTCGCCTATCCTCATACTGAGAAGTTTCATAATTATCATTTTTCCATGTTGGCATGTAGATAGTTCAACTCTGATAAATTCCTTATGATTTCTTTTCCATGTTTACTTTCTCATGCTTCTTGTATTTGAATGTCAAATTTTCTATTCAGTTCTGTTTTTTTCAGCAAGAATGCTTGAAAGTCCTGTACCTCATGGAATGACCAAATTTTGCCCTGAAACATTATACTCAATTTTACTGGGTAGGTAATTCTTGGTTTTAATACTAGCTCCCTTGATTTAATCCTAGCTCCAGCAGCTGCCAGAGGTATTAGGAGGCCACCCTCTCTGCAGCCCCTACCAGCTTTGGCTCACTGATCACACACCTCAGGACCACCACCCAAGATCACGATCCTAACCTAGGCAGGTTAATGCAAGAGTACCTATCCTTTGAATGATTGCTTGGCCCCTCTGCAGTCTGCAGGCCCAGAGCTCTGAAGCAGCCACATGGAGGTGGCTGCAGGGCCACCGCTTCTGCTGCTTTCTTGCCAGGGGGCCGGCAGCCAGACCTGCTTCTCTCCCCCAAATTTAGTCGGGATCCACTGACCTTTCACTTTGTCCTTGTTTCTTATGGGTTGATAATTTTGGATACTGCCACAGCTGCTAGTGATCCACTCTCCCAAATGCTCCAGCCACAGGTTTTCCTGGGCACCCTGGGGCTAAGCCACGGTTTCAGGCCAGGCTGGTTTTGACTCCCAGCACTCTGGAATGAGACCTTCCCGTCTACCTGCTGGGCTACCTTCAGTAGGAAAGGTGTTTTTATATAATATTGTGGGTTCTGGAGCTCTAAAATTTGTTTAGAGTCATATTTTATAGTTATTTGAGGTGGATATGTGGGGAGCTGCCGAATTCTCCTGCTTTTACTCTGCCATCTTGACTCAGCCCCAGCTGGGATCTCTTTTAGGAGGTAATTGATGGAATCTTTCAATGATTATTTTCCCCTCTCCTTCTAGGACATCAGGGTAGTTTTCCTTGAAGATTTCTTGAAAGATTCTATCCAGGCTCTTTTTCCATTACGGTTCTCAAGTAACCCAACAATCCTAAAGTGATCTCTCCTGGATCTATTTTCTTGGTCAATTGTTTTTCCAATGCCCTATTTTTTCATTCTTTTGATTTTGTTTTACTGATTCTTGATGTCTCATGGAGTCATTAGCTTCCACTTGCCCAATTCTACTTTTTAATGAATTGTTTTCTTCGGTTAGCTTTTTACCTCCTTTTTCCATTTGGCCGATTCAATTTTTTATAGTGTTGTTTTCTTCATTGTATTTTTTTTTCCATTTTGTCAACTGTATTTTTTAAGAAATTGTTCGATTTTTCTTCTACCTCTCTTATTTGACTTTTAAAATCCTTCTTGAGCTCTTCTAAGAAGATTTTTGGGGTTTGAGGCTGATTCATATTCCCCTTTGAGGTTTCAGACGTGGGTTATTGACCAGGTTATCCTCTCTTAAATTTGTATTTATCATCAATATATTTCTCTATAGTCATTGATTTTTTTTATTCTTTTTGCTCATTTTATTTGCCTTTTTTTTCTGGCTTTTAAAATTTGATCTCTGATTATGGGGCCCAGGGGGCACTGTCCCAGACTTCTTGTGTTGGGGGCAAGGGGCCTGGTTACTGGTTTTCTGTGCTGGGGCTTCAGTTGCTGGTAGCTGATTGTTGGTGGTCTAGTAGTGTACCTGCTGCTGAGCTGGAGTTGGTGGTGGTGGCTAGTGTCTGCCTGGTGTTGGCATATGCATGTTCTACCACCCTGAGGCCCAGGACCTCCCTCTGATTTGCTGATGTGGGACTTGCTGCTGGCTTGCTAGGATGCCTCCCATCCTGTGTTGGTCCCCTTCATCCAGAGTAAGAGAGAGGGGATAAGCTAGAAGCATTTCCAATAAGATCAGGGGTGAAACAAGGATCTCCATCCTCCAATAGCAGTCATCACTGCTATTCAATATTGTACTAGACACTTTAGCTTTACCAATAACAGAAGAAAAAGAAACTGAAGGAATTAGAATATGCAATGTAGAAACAAAACTATTGTTCTTTGCAGATGATATAATGGTATACTTAAAGAACTCTAGGGAACAAATTTAAAAAGCTACTTGAAATAATTAAAAAGGAAGGAAGGGGAGAAAATTTAAAACTTAAAATCTTATAGATGTGAATGTTGAAAATTAAAAATAAATACTTGAAAAGAAAAAAAAAAACTGAAATTCCCAATGACTGCTAAGTGACCTTTGTTTCCCTGTATCAATGAGAAATATCCTGAGGGAGATGTTTCTATATTTGGTGATAACAAAGGACAACCTCTTAGGCTTTTTGTGAAATCATATGCTGACTTATTTTTGTTTTTCTTAAATCTCTGTCATATAAGACCCTCACAGAAACTTTTAAGAACCATAGTATTACTAATTTATTTAGAGAATGTGGTCTCATATTGAGTAGAGCTTTAGCAAAAGTCATTTTAAAGTATTTTTTAAAAGAAAAGGCAAGCAAGGCAACTGAATGGGTTCTCTGATCTCTTATGTTTTTGCCAAAGAAGGAGAATTAGTGTTAGCACATGGACATTCACCAAGAGAAAATGATGAGACTAAAAGAAGGAGGTGTATTAAAATTCAGGGTTTCGCCATATTTTTGTAGAAGCCAAGTGGACAGGTGAGAGAATCTGCCTTCAAGTAGATAGTAGTTCAGAGTTGCTATTCTAGCAGCATCAGGCGACTGTAGGGTTTTCAAGAGATTAAGCTAGACCAGACCTGTACAACTTATCAGTAGGTAGAGGCTAAACTCAAAATAAGCTAAACTTCTTCAGGCTACAGATAGGTTAGACAAGAGATAGATTGATGATGGTTGGCTGCCTCGGCAATATAACAAACAGGAGAGAGTGGGCAGTGGCAACCCTATATTTTTTCCAAGGCAGCCTGAAATCCTTTGGCAGGCCACATGTTATGTAGACCTGAACTAGAGAATAGATAATAAAGGTTTTTCCTGACACTCTGAGAAAAGACCAAGCATCCTTGCTTTGCCCCCTAAATACCACTGTCATCAAATAGCAGCATAAAGTTTTTTTCAGTGTGTTCACTGATCAAAGTTGAGGACAGAAATCCTGACCATATAAATTCAATGAATACATATTTTGGTAGTGTGTGAGATATGGTGAAGACCCCTCATAAACTTTTAGGCTAGGGGACCCTCGTAGAATTTAAGGTTGGGTTTTCAATTCAGTTTTTCTGTAAAAAACAAGCTGCTGACTCTGAAGTGTTCCAGGAGAAAAGGATGGGAACACAGGATGCAAGTACGTCTGCACTTTCACCCAGGTCAAAAGACTAACAATGAGGGGCTGTAAGAGCTTTTGGAATACTAAATCTGTTGGATAATCATGTCTGCTTGTTCCCATGGGACCAGGACCCACAAAATATAGAATACTACAATACTTGGTTCCTTGCCCAGTTATATAGTAAGAAAAAGTAGACCTAAAAGTATTCCAGGAACAAGGACAAGGACACAGGCTTTGATCACATCTGTACATTGATCTAAAAGCAAAGGGTGTCCAGAAAATGCAAAAGAGTTGTAACAAAGCTCACAGATGACCAAATTTAAAAAATTATCATATCTGCTTGTTCTGCACGTAAGCACTGTCCTTGGATAGATTTATCTCATTAGATTGCACCCTCAAAGCTCATGAGAATGAGCCAAGAGGAAGGGGAAGAGGGAGGGGGATTATGATTATGTGAGGGCTATAAAAGTTGTATCTTCTCTGTGCCTGGCATGGTCTGACACTGAGAATGTATTGAATGCATTCAGTGTGAGTCTCCCTATCTCGTGAGATTGTAATAAAATCCTTTCTACTTTCTACCTTGAGAAACCTCTGAGTTTAATTTGGGTAAGGGTATTTGTTACCCCACACAGTAGTGAATACACCAGACAGATGTTTGGAGTTCTGATCACTAGGGCTTGTGCAAGGTCTTCATGACCCTCAAGTAGAGAGACAATAAATGTCATTATTCTGATTTATTGATAAGCATATCTTGAAGTATAGAATCACAAATGTAGAACTACCTTTGTAATGTTTACTGCTTTTCCCTGTGTATGAATGCCATCATTTCAGTTTTTTTTTTCATTTGGAATATATACTTACCTAGTTTGAAGATCAAACAAAAACTTCTTTGGATTTCATTATCCTAAATGACCTGGAGTTTCTAAAGTTAAGCTGTCAAATGGGCTTTTTTTTTCTCTTTCCTTTAATATCATCACTAGATGGAACATAGTGTAATTACTGTTATAATTACTGCAAGTGTTTACTAAGCTACAGTAGTTATCAAGACTGACTCCCCCTTTGAAAATGACTCTTTTTAGATCTAACTCACCAAGCATTAATAGAAAATAAAAACAATTAAACATTGAATTTCAATGCAAACGTGGCCTTTCCCCTATTCTGCTCGAGTGCACATTCGTCAAACTACCAAGCCTTATTGCTGACAATGTGCTAACGAAATAAGCAAGAAATTCCACGTTATAATTGTTTTGTAAATTAACAAGGTCGAGATCCATTTTTCCTCCAGGAGAAAACAAAGGTCACTGTTACCTTACTCACCTAATGAACTATAAGAAGAAATTCCTAAAAACAGCTGATTAATGAAGATTTTCAACAAACTAATGCATATAAACCACAAAGACAAATACTCTTAACATCTATTTACCCCAGAGTGCATGAAATGAGCAAGGAATAACAAAAGTGATTTTAACTAGGGAGTTAGAGAACTAACATCAAATAATCGTTACATTTTATTTAGTCCTCTTTCATCCCTTTATCCAATATCATGTTCTGTGTATGTTTCTCAAATAGACTATATAGAGGTCTTGGAGATGGGTAAAAGCAACCCACAGAGGGAAAATTTCACTTGTAGATATTCTGTGGGGTAACTGTGGGGGGGCCTACATGTAGAACATTTTAAAAATTCTCAGAATTATTCTGTAATTTATTAGAAAGTCAAAATCAAAGAATTTTGAAGATGAGAAGAACCTTAGCAGATATCTTGTCTAACCCACACTGAAAAGGAATATCCACTATGTACACTATGGGGACTGCTTAGAAGGCACTAAGAAGGGAGAAGACACCACTTTTACAGACAGCAATTTTGGAAAATTTTAATTATTAGGAAGTTTTTCTTGACATCAACTAAATTTGTCCCTTTTCTCAGTGGCCAATGATTGTTCCTGGTTCTCTTTTCTGGGCCCAATCAGAACAAGCTTTACATAACTGGACACAACTAGCTTGCCCTCTCTGGGTTGCTTCCTCTCTGGGCTAATACTTCGAATTCCATCAAACTCATTATCCTATGACAATGTGTACTCAAGACCTTCACCATCTTCATCATACTCTTCTGGACACTGCCTAAGTTTTCAACATCATTCTTAACTAACACCATCCAAAACAGAACACAGTACATCATATTTTGTTGTTTACCAGAGCTGGGCATGGAGACAATAGCATCTTCTAATTGCTGGAAGCTATGGCTCTTTTAATAAGCCTAAAATTACATTGTTTTGGTTTTTTGCTCCCTCATTAGAATATAAGTTCCTTATGAATAATTATTATTTCATTCTTTTTACTTGCATCCTCAGAAGCCAGCGCAATGTATGACATAGTATAGGTACTTAATGCTTGCTAATTTAAAAATATCACATTGTTTACATATTGGGTTTGCCGGTTAATTAATTCTTTAGCTAAATTTATTATGTGCAAGACACTGATGGCACAAAGAAGACAAAATGGAGAAAAAAGCCCCTGCCCTCTAGTAGCTTAGAGTCTAGCCAAAGAATCAACATATACATTTATACATACATATAAAATGGTTATATGGTAAACTTGACCAAGCCCTCAGATCTTTTGTAGGCACCTCCTATATAACCATACCTCCTTCATCCTTGTTTTCCTTTCTTTGCTTGTTTGTTTGTTTTCAATTCAAAGTGTAAGACTATACAAAGCATAGATCATCTATACAGCAAGTCAGTGGGTGGCTAATATTCCTGGGCTGTTGCTGTTATTTCTGCCTGGAACACACTCCTCTCCTGCTGTAAGTGACTTTCATAAGATTCAGGAAACATTTTGATGAAGGTTGTTCTACATCGAGTTTCTTCCATACTACTTTCCAGTTTTCCCAGCAGTTTTTATCAAATAGTGAGATTTTGTCCCTATAGCCAGGATCTTTGTGTTTATCAAACATGAAGTTACTGTGCTCACTTTCTTCTGTATATTATGTCCATAATCTATTCCAATAATAAACCATTTTATTTTTTATCCAGTACCAAATTGTTTTAGATGATCATCATTTTGTAATATAATTTGAGATCTGGCACTGCTAGGCCCCCTTCAATTTTGTTTTTTACCGATTCCCTTGATAGATTTCACCTTTTGTTCCTCCTGATGAATTTTGTTGTTATTTTTTTCAAGCTCTATAAAGTAATCCTTTGGTAGTTTGATTGATATGGCACTGATTCAATAAACTACTCGGAATAATATTGTAATTTTTTTATATTGGTTTAGTCTACCCTTAAGCAATTGATATTTCTAAAGTTAGTTAAATTTCTAATATTAGTTAAATAAATACTTTTATATGTGTGAAAATTATTTTACAATTATAGTTCCTAAGTGTGTCTTGACAGGTAGTCTACCTGGGCCAAGGTATTTTATACTACTTAAAGTAATTTTAAATAGAATTTCTCTTTTTATCTCTTACTTATTGGTTTCATTGGTAATATAGAGAGATACTGATGATTTGTGGGTTTATTTTATATCCTACAACTTTGCTAAAGTTGTTCATTGTTTCAACTAGGTTTTTTTAGTTGATTCCCTAAGGATACCATCCTATCATCTGCAAAGAGTAATTATTTCATTTCTTCATTGCCTGTTCTTATTTCCCCAATTTCTTTTTCGTGTCTTATTGCTATAGCTAGTATTTCTAGTACAATATTAAATAATAATGGTGATAATGGACATCCGTGCTTCACCCTTTATCTTATTGGGAAAGTCTCTAGGTAATCCTCATTATAAGACAATGCTTACTCTTAGTTTGAGATAGATATTACTGATCATTTTAAGTAAATATTTTATTCCCCTATTTTCTAGTGTTTTAATAAGAATAGATATTATATTTTTAACTATTTCTGTATCTATACAATCATATAGTTGTGTTTTTTCCTTTTCTTGTTCCTATATGATTATTTATACTTACAGTTTCTCTAATATCGAACCAGCCCTGATCTTTGACATACATTGCTGTAATTCGCACATTATGAGTAACAAAATGTTACCGCTTTTATTCCCTTCACATAATTTTATTTACATATTAATGAAGTATCTTTGGTTATTAAGTATATTGAATAACTCTTGCAGTTGGTTTGACATTATCTTAGAAAACCTATTATAGAGTATATCTTCCCTTGAGTTTCTTAAATATCCTCCAATTATGGTTGCAATGTTCTAGAAAGGTGAAGTTTTTTTATTTATCTGCCCACTCTTTGGAAAGAACTTTCCAGGAAAAAAAGTTTACTTTGAATCCCAGTCTGTTTGTGGACATTGCTTGACAATGTGAATAAGCCCTTTTCTAGTATGTTTGTATCATCAAGATTAAAGAGAGACATTTATAGATACCGATCCTTGTCGCCCACTGAGTACTCTGTTTTCAAGGCTTTATAAATTTAGCTCTACTTCTGTCTTTGTAGAATGTTATTCAACATGTGTACCAATTCTGATGTCCTCCTTCGTGTTTTCTGTTATTTTTGAAGCTATCAGAAGCTTCAGGATACAATAACCAAAGCTCAGGTGACACTCTGAGTAAAATTATAGCATTCCCTCATCTTTTCTATAATCACAAATAGACAATCAGCGCATTGTTCTTGACTGGTTGATTTTCTCATATGAAGTGAAGGCTTTAAATAGCTACCCAGTGAATTTGATCCTTGTAGAAAATCTCGAACTTTTAGAACTTCAAACTGCTCTGCTCTATCACTGAAAACAACACTCTTCCCCACCCCCAAACCTATCTTATTTCCCTTCATTCCAGTGTTGTCTAATTGCCTGGTATATCTTAATAAATGTTTCAACTCTCCATTTCCCTCTGTAAGATCCATGAGGCCAGGGGTTAATAAACTTTGATAGCTCCAAACCGAACTATGACTTTTCAGAAATGCTATATTCAGGCAGACTTTTCATCTTTCAACTTGTACAATCTGGAACAAGTCACTATACCTCTCTGGGCCTCCCTTACCTTGTCTGAAGAGAATGGACTAGATAAATGCTACAATCTTTCTTATCTCTTATTCTGTAATCCTAGGCAATCTCTGTTTTTTTTTCCCCCTTTGGAATTTGGGACAATGCACATAATAGGCACTTAATATTTTAGCAATGAATTAAATTGATGTTGTTCACATCTGGTACACTAAAAATGAAATTTCAGTACATATTCAGCATGGGTACTGCCTATTCACTTTAATCTGTGTCTGTAACCAAATTATTGGAGTCAGAAAACCCATTTAACAAAACATCTGGGCTGTTAGGTTTGTTGGGAGAGATATAGGAATTGAGGTTCATCAGGTTTTAAAAAGGTCTTAGGTGACCAGTACAACAACCCCAATTAGAGGTATGGATGAATGTAGATATCTAGAAAGTATATGTGAAGTGTTCTTCTGTTATGTTTCCTGTTTTAATTTGGTTTGGTTTGGTTTGGTTTAGTTTTCTAAGCACAGGGACCTTATTGACTGCTGGCAGGACTACAAAAGGGAGGAATAAGAGTTGAGCAGAAATTGAGGGTCAGTTGATCTGAGAAAACAGCACTGGAGTTAATGGACTTGGGAAGGCTCTCAATTTTCTCTTATGTAAAATGGACTTGGACTATGTGAGTTCTAAGATCCCTTCTGTGATTTTTAAGATCACTCCCAGTTTAAAGAGTCTATGACAATAAGATTTTAAGTCAACTCTTGGAAGTTAGAAGGAGGGATAGGAGTGAGAAGGAGATATAGAAGAGGGAAAAATGCCCAGGGTAAATTCTATCTATGCCAAAATAGCTCTTTGAGGGCACCATAATTCAGATTAATGGATGTAGATAAGTAAATGTCAATTTCAACTTTAATATGACAATCCAAACAGATACTCCTATTGCAGTAAAGATTTTATTGGATGACTATTGCACTGTAAGAATTATTTCTAGGTTGAAAGTAGAGAACCAGAAAACATAATGGTCAGAGATCTTTCAGTACCTTAAGGTTTAATTATTTCATCAGGTGGACAATCCTTTCACAGAGACAAATGGCACCACTCCCCCATTTATACATGGTTTCATGAGTTGCTGAGGTTAAAAAAAAATCATTACCTTCCCACCTAATTACGAGCAAGCTGCCCAACACTTGAACAGGATGAGTCCAAAGATTGTCTACACACATTCCACTGAAGGGAAAGGCCCTAATTGGAGTTTCTTTAGCTTGTTTAGTACTTTACAGAGTTTGTGCCCCATTAGGATGGCGTTCAATAATCCAGGCCACTTCTGGACCTTGATGAAACTTGATTTGGACTTTCATGGAGGAAAAGAAGGGAAAACATGGACAAAAATATAATTATTCACATAGGTATATATCAATTTCATTTTCTCTTTCCCTAAATGCCAGGTAATTCCATAGATAAAATAATAATTCTTATTATTTCCTAAGGAAATGATCTCACTTCATGCCATTTTGTACATACTCTGATGTTTTATTCTGAAGCATTTCAGCCTCAGTGATTTTTTTTCCCATTCATCAACTTGAGTGTAATGTCTGCTGCCCTTTTCTGACTTTGTGCCGTTTTAAAGCAGTTTGACATCTATCAGTTCACTGTCTTTGAATTATCAGTATTTCTTTTGGATGCTTTCTAGCACATACTGCCTGTGTGTAAGACTTTTTCTCAGGAAAAAAATATTGTGTCTACACCAGATAATAATAATTGGCACCTGTAACCTTAAGGCTTTCAAAGTATTCTCTATGCATTATTTTATTTGGAACTTACAAAAATTCCATGAGGCATATGCTATGAGCATTATCATCATTTTCATTTTTACATATCTTACATATCTTCATTTTACATATAAGGAAATTGAAACCAACATAGTCAAATAGAGAAGTGCCAGCAGGGTATTTAAACTGAGATCATCCTGACTCTGAGTCCAGCACTATAATATTTGCCCTGGTAGATGATTGCTAAGGTCCCTTATAGGTCTAAAATCCTTTAGTGCAGTATTGGAATAATTCCAAACCACATGTCCTTGCTCCTAAATTGAAGCTATGTAGTTGTTGCATGCTTTTTTTGCTGATAGTTCAAGATAGGGATAGGGAATGGAACTGTAATTGGGTAAATGCACCCAGTGTAGGGAACTTTCTCTCTCAGTGTGGAATGGCACCTTCATTGCAATTTATAGTCTGATACTTGCTTAGGGCAATGAGAAATTAATTTGTCCAAGGTCACACAGTCAGTATGCTTTAGGTAAACCCATGTCTTCAATCCAAACCAGATTCTTTCCTTCTTCTCTTACTTGAAGATTTTCCAAATCATGAAAATTTAACTGTTAGTGACATTCATGAGGTTCAGAAAACATTTTGATCAAGGTCAATATGACATAATACAATTCATAAAATACAATTGTATTTCTCTAATCTGGAAGATTGTAACTTCCCACTTTATTCGTCAAGGAGAAAATTAAACCATAACAATCCCAATTTTACAAAGGCCAACCCTAATGACACCCTAGCTACTCAGATCTCCAGGGTCCAGGCTTACCTTCCCATGGCTGAATACAAATCCAGATTGGTCCTAGAGCTACAGAAAACCATAGGAACTAGAATTGGAGAACATTCCTGGAAAGCAGAGGAGAAATGCAGGAAATTGTGCAAACCAGAAAGTTGTTCTGAAGGCCTTTCTAAAGATGCTGGGGTGAAGGGTGAGCAGTCAAACCATCTAGATCAGAGGTGTCAAACACGACCTTGTGACATTCCTAAGTGCTGCTGTGCTGTACTAAAATGTAACTAGGAAATATTTAATGAAATAAACAAAAATACAACAAAACATAAATAACATTACATTTTAAAATTAAGTTAAGATGTGGCCAGGCTGGATCCTTATGTAAAGACAAGCAGCTCCCCTTTTTATTTGGGTTTGACACCACTGATCAAGATGATCAGGAAACTTCCTCCCTTACAAGGGTAATTATCCTCCCCTTTAATTAAAGGTCAAAGATGAAGTGTGTAGCCATGCCTTAGGTTCTAGAAAAGAAGTTGATAGTGGGGCAGAGCCAAGATGGCGGCATAGCAGCAGCAACACATCGCAGCTCTCACATAGCCACCCCAAAATACCCATAAAATAGGACACTAAACCAATCCTAGAACTCCAAAATGCACACAAAGATACTTCCCACTAAAGTCAGCTTGGCTACGAGGAATCATATCACCACTGCAAACTGAAACCAGCCTGGCCTGAAGCCACTGCTGAGCCCCAGGGGTGGCTGGACGGGGGGAGCGGTGAGTGGATTAGCGGCAGTTGCAAGCAGCGTTCAGAACTAGGTCAGTGGGAATTGCAAAATCAGGAGAGAAAAGCAGTCCAGCCGAAAGGCCTCCAGAGCGAAAAAGCAAGAGGCAGAGGTTTTGCACCCGTCTCCACATTGCAGCTTCCCGCCTGCGGCCTGCAGACAGCAGGGGGACTAAGCGATTGTTCTGAGGCCAGTGCTCTAGCATTGAGCAGCCTAGATCCAGATCACCATCTTGGGCCTCAGTCTTAGAGTCTTCATTATCCAGTGACCCAGAAGTAAGTAGGAAGGGTCCCAGCACCTTCCTGAGAGCTACTGCAGCCGGGAGGACCACAGCGATTTGGGACAGAGCTTTCCCTTCTGGAAGCAGAGCCCCACAGAGATTTAAAAAAAAAATCACAGACTGAACAACCATGAGTAAGAATAAGCATAAAAAGCAAAGTAAGAACTGCAACCAAACCCTAGATTCCTTCTTTGCAGAAAAGAAAGATCATGGGAGAGAGAGGGAAGAGGAGAGCACAGCCAGAGCACCCCCACCAGGGGCCTCCAATA
>JAQQSU010011417.1:0-12172 GCA_028627135.1 Pseudochirops cupreus
AAAAAGTGACATAGGAGAGAATAGACTGGGGGAGGGGGGAAACACTGGGATGGCTGTTTTGGGGTGGTGGGCGGGGGAAAGACAGGGAGAAAATATGTAACTCAAAAAAAAAATTTTAATTAAAAAAAAATAATTAAAAAAAATAATAGGTATCTGAGGTCTGTTCAAACTTATGGATTCTTTTATATTTTATATATATATATATAACAAATTTATGGTGTAAGATGTGAGTCTAAACCTAATTTCTACCAAACTGCTTTCCAGTTTTCCAAGCAGTTTTGTCAAATGGTATAATAGGGTAACTATTTACCCTAACTGGTGATCTTCGGGGTTATGCCTACTATAAAATACTTGGGAGTCTACCTACCAATACACACAGGAACTAAATTAGTATAACTACAAAACACTCTTTGTAGAGATAGATATAAATATTGGAGAAATATTAATTATTCATTTATGGGTAGGCTGAGTCAATATAATAAAAGATATTACAACCTTAATTATTTGGTTCCTATGTTGTATACTTAATCTGCTACACAGGTCTGTCTATCTGTCTGTCTCTGTCTATCTATCTATCTATCTATCTATCTATCTATCTATTTTTTAACCAGTACCAAATCATTTTGATGATTACTCCTTTGTAACATAGAAACCTAGAAAAACTAGGTCCCTTCTTCCCATTTTTTTTCATTATTTCACTTGAGATTCTTGATATTTTGTTCCTCTAGATTAATTTTATTTTTACTTTTTCCAGCTTTACAAAGTAATTCTTTGGTGATTTGATTGGTATGGCACTGAATTGGTAAATTAATTATGCTTCTCTATATTCACAGTATTTACCATTTATTGCAGCACCTTAACATTCATGTTATTTTCACATACCATCATTTTCTTTTGATGTCATTGTTTGATCTTCATTTCTATTTTGGTGTTTAAGATTTTTAAAAAATTGTTGATTTTCTTTTTTTAGTTGTAAACCTAGCTCATCAATCATTTCTTTCTCTTTTGTTTATAAAAGTGTTTATAGAAGTTTTTTGAATGGAGCCCATAAAATTTTTTTAAATTTTTCTTTCTTTATTTTTAACCTTCTTTTCTTTCTAAATTGAGTTCCAAATTCTCTCCCTCTTTCCCACCCCTCCCCCATTCATTGAGAAGGCAAACGATATGATATCAATTATACATGTGAAATCATGCAAAACTAACTTCTATATTAGTTATATTACCAAAAAAAAAAAGCCTACAAAAAGCAAGGGAATCTAACTTCAGTTTGTACTCAGAGTTTATCAGTTCTCTCTCTGGAGGTGGATAGCATTTTTTTCATAATGAACTCTTTGGAACTGTATTGCTCAGAGGAGCCAAATCTTTCACAGTTGATCATGGTTACAACATTGTTCTTGTTGTGCACAATGATCTCTTGGTTCTTCTTACTTCATTTTGCATCAGTACATACAGGTTTTGCCTTTTTTTTTCTGAAACCACCCCCCATCTTGTCATTTTTTATACGATAGTACTCCATTACAATCACATGCCATACCTTGTTCAACCATTTCCCAAATGATGAGCATCTCCTCAATTTCCAATTCTTTGACACCACAAAAAGAGATGCTATAAATATTTTTGTACATATAAGTCCTTTTCCTTTGATATCTTTAGGGTATAGATTTGGTAGTGGTATTGCCAGGTCAAAAGGTATGTATAGCTTTATTGCCCTTTGAGTATATTACCAAATTATTCTCCAGAATGGTTGGATCAGTTCACAATTCTACCAACAGTTTATTAGTGTACTTATTTTCCCTCAACCCCTACAGCATTTGTCATTTCTGATAGGAGTGAGATAGTACCTCAGTGTTGTTTTAATTTGCTTTTCTCTAATCAATAATGGTTTAGAGTAATTTTTCAAATTACTCTATTTTTGATTTCTTCTTTTGAAAATTGCTTATTCATATCCTTCGACCATTTCTCAACTGTAGTGACCACAAATTTTGATATATTGTCTCATAATTTTCACTGATGAAATTGTTCCTATTATTAGTTCTTTGACCCATAAATCCCATAGGATTAAGTAATTTAGCTTCCAATTAATTTTTCATCTTGGGTGAGTAAAAGGTATGTTTAAGATATGTTTTTTCTGCATTTCTTTTTTTATGCCCTAGTACATTCTCAATTTCTGTATAGGTGCCATGCCATGCACAAGTGAGATTCATGTATACTATTTGCTATTCTCATTCAGTAATTTTCAGAGACTTATCATATCTAACTTTTCTAAAATTCTATTCAGGCCTATACTTCTTTCTTTTGGGGGGAGGGGTAGCAATTTGTCTAAGTCTGAAAGGTATATATTGAGGTCTCCACCTATTATAGTTTTGCTGTCTCTCCATGCAACTTGCTTATCTTTTCCATTAGGTATTTAGATGCTATGTGATTTGGTGCATATATTTTACATATTGATATTAATTCATTTCTATAATAACTTTCAGCATAATGTAGTTTCCCTGTTTTTCTCTTAAAATCAAATCTATCTTTACTATTATTTGTCTGAGATCATGTTTGCTACTCCTGCTTTTTTAAGTAGTAGAAGCAGACTAGATTTTGCTCAAGCTCCTTATTTTAACTCTTTGTTAAACCTTATGTTTAACTCTTTGTGAAACCTTATGTGTTCTTATAAATATGTTGCTAGATTCTGCTTCTAATCCATTATGCTCCTATTCACAGTTATGATCTTTAATTATGTGTTTTCCTCTATCTTATGCTCTTATACATTTTCTTCTCTTCTCCCTTCCCCTACCCTACTTTAAAAAGAAGAGGGTAGGGAGAGAGGAGTACACTTAGTACCAGTGCTGTGTTTAATGTCATGTGCTTCTGATCAGCTACCCTCTTCTCTTCTACTCACCTAGCTCCCAATCATATTTTCTCACCTGTTCTTTCTTTTCTTCTAAAACCTTTCTTTAGAGGGTGGCTAGGTGGAGCAGTGAATAGAGCACCAACCCTGGAGTCAGGAGGATCTCAGTTCAAATCCAGCCCCAGACACTTAACACAAAACCATCCATGTGACCTCTGGCAATTCACTTAACCCCAGTTGCCCTGTCTTCTCCCCTCAAAAAAAAAAAAAGCAAAATAAAAAAAAAACTAAAACCTTTCTTTACTATCTACCTTCCAAGGTTTGAGTTTGTTTTGCTTATTACTAGTCCCCCCTCCTCCCAAATCTACCCTCTCTGCTATTCCTCCCTCTTGTCTCTTCCTGTTCCCTCCTGTTTCCCTATTGAATTGAATGTATTTTTATACAAAATTTTTTTCTGTGTTGTACCATTCTTTCACTGGTTCAGATTATAATGAGATTCAAATGACACCCACTCCTCTCAATGCTTCTTCTGGTTTGTATAATCTTCTACTCATACACCTTGATTAAGTGAAATGGAATGTCTTCCCACTCTTCTCTCTTTCTCCCCTAATATAATCATTTCACCCTCCCTTTTCTTTATTTTTTTAAGATCAACAAAATATAGGGAAATCTATATTTTTAGCACTCTTAGACTCTCTGACTTATTTATTGTCTGTGTTTATATTTCACAGTTTCTATGTAATTCTGATCTTTTCATCTGGAATTCTTGGAAGTTTTCCATTTTGTTCAATATCTATTTTTTTTCCACCCGTAGGAATATACTAAGTTTTGCTGTGCAGGTTATTCTTGGTTGTAAGTCAATAACACTTCCTTTTTGGAATATAATTTTCTATTATTCTTTTTTTGTTGTAACTGCTAAATCTTGTGTGATCCTAACTGTGGTTGCATGGTACTTGAACTCTTCAGTCTACTGTTTACAGTATATTCTCCTTGACTCAGGAGCTCTTGATTTTGGCTGTGACATTCCTGAGGGTTTTCATTTTGGAGTTTTCTTCAGGAAATAACTGCTATATTCTCTCTATTTTCACTTTGTCCTCTGGTTCTAAAAAATCTGGGTTATTTTCCTTCATGACTTTTAGTGAGAACTTTGCAGGCTCCATCTTGAGTCTAGGCAATACAGCTGTAGACTTTCCTCTGGTTAGAGCTCCAATAGATAGCCCCAGTCCCTGTCAGCTAGCTAGAAGGCCGTGTGGGTTCAGAGCAACAGGGCTGTTGGCCCATCTATAGACAACAGTTCTTATCTTGATCACTTGTCTGTAGATTGAATCCTGCTCCTATTGTGGTGTCTGTGACAGAGTTATCTATCCATCTCTAGTCCTTGCCTGCAGGCTGAATCCATTTTGTTCCTAATCAAGGGTTAGAACAACAGAATGACAGGTTTCCAATCCATTCCACCCCTGGCCTCTACCCACAGGCTGAATCCTCAATTCTGCTTCAGGGTCAGAGACACAGAGCTAGAAGTCCATCCCTGGTCACTTGCCTCAGTGCTTAATCTCCACTTTTCAACAAGACAATGATCCCTTCAGGAATCTCTAATTTTCAGCAGGACATTTGGGAATTTGAAGATCTTCCCTGCCCCTTAATAAACCTAAATGAATTTGAAGACCTTTCCTGCTTCAAAGATCTTCCCTAATAGATTGAATGTAATCACATGCAGCCTGTAGTGGGAGGAGTTTGCTGAAAGGTGGAGCAGAGCCCACAGGAAGCTGGGAGTCAGAGCGGCTTGATGGTGGGAAAGAGACGACATACCCAAGGAGACAGCTAGGCTTGTGAGTGTTTGCCCCCTGCTATAACAATTAAGTGTGTGTTTGTTTATGGGAAGGCTAAAGGATAGTGTGGCTTCATGCTGTGCTATGGTATATTAACGTCTTTGCTACTATGATGGATTTGACTTTCTGGTGTCTGAATAAATGTTTTGCTTCCATCTTCTATATGGAGAGTCTGTTATATTTTGCAATTGAGAACAATGACAACATATTTACAGTTGCTGTTGACACTATGAATATTGTGTTTCTGTTACAATGATCCCTTAAGGCAGTGGTTCTCAACCTTCTTAGTGCTGCGACCCTTTAATAGAGTTCCTCATGTTGTGGTGACCCCCAACCATAAAATTATCTTTGTTGCTACTTCATAACTGTAATTTTGCTACTGTTATGAATCTATCTGATATGCAGGATGTGTTTTCATTGTTACAAATTGAACATAACCCACAGGTTGAGAACCACTGCCTTAAGGTTTTTCCCTTGGATTTTCTGGTTAGTATTTAGCCTGCTGCTCTTCCTTGATCTTTGTTGGAGTACTCGTGGAAGAGAGCTGGACTCTATATTCCTTCCTCTAAATAATCAAAATTACAAGTTGACCCAAAGGGCAATGAAAAGAACATGATGGTGATAAGCAGGTTGTAGCATATTATAATGATGATTTGCTCAAGAAGTATCAAAAAAAGGACATCATAAAGGATACATATAACTGGGAAAGGAAGTGAGCCAATCATGTAACAAGAATAAGATTTAACAGGACAGGTTGAATGTTGTATTGTTGACCACAAAATACTAAGAGCCCTGGAGAAAGGTGCTGGGTAGGACCTCTTTGAACAAGTTTTGGAAAGACAGGGCAAGAATCACACAGAAAGCCTGGATTAGGGGCATTGTGATGATGCTCAAATGAGAGAATAGATATAAAGTATTGTGAACCTTAAAATACTATTTAGAAGCTAGTTGTTTATATTACTATAATTAGCCTACAGTCACTAGGCCTCCAATCTGGTGATGAATTAATTCTGTGACTCTCCTACTGGACTGTTGAGCTCAAGCATTGTTTATAGAGCAATACAGAATGCATGCAGACGTGTGTTGGTAAATGTTTAATAACTGGCCAAAAAAATGTACTGTTCATACATTTCTAAGTTTAATCTACACTATTAACAGTTTCTTAAGTCTAGACAATCAAGAAAAAAATCAAACTCTGATTTGTATCTTCCAATTTCTGAAGTATAATTGCTCATACTGAAAATTTAAGCAGGGCTTTCCCCAGCCTCCAGCACATTCCTGGTCTGGATACACTATGTTCTATTTTAGGGGGAGAAGCACCACTCCCATCCACCCAGTGAGATGAATAATTTAATCTATGTCTCTGCTTTTGGCTCTGTGGACTACAATGATTAAGACGTGTGTGTGTGTGTGTGTGTGTGTGTGTGTGTGTGTGTATGTGTATGTGTTATCTAGAGCAGTTGGGAACAAAGGATGCTTTCAAAGACATTATTTATTGATATTTCCATAGTTTCCTAGTAATTCTAGAAGATCAATCTGCAACTCATTCCCCATCACTAAGGTATTAACTGTCTGTTTTCCTCCTCTCCAAGAGGCATTTGTATGTTAGGTGGGGACACAATGATCAAAATGGTTTTAAGACTCAAATTGTAGAACAACAGGCAATAAGGGTTGATATTGTGGAATCAAGACTTCCCTCCTCGAGGCTTCTTGATGTCACACCATTTTTTGAGTATTGTTATTTTTCAGTTGTGTCTGACTCTTCATGACCCCATTAGGGGTTTTCTTGGCATTCTTTCTTGGAATGGTGTAAAGTCACACACTAGCAGCTTTCCAGAAGAATGCTGCTGTGAACAGCTTTCAAGGTTCTGATTACATAGTATAGTGAACACTCTATTCAATAACCAATCAAAGCAAAACATTCACAGAAAATCAAGGCACAACATTCACAATATTACAACTTATCACAGAAAATCAAAATACAGCATTCACCATGTCACAGCTCAATAACTTATCACTAATATGGCCACAGTTTCCACCAAAGTGGTCACATAGTTTTCAAAAAAGTATATTCATTTAGTCAATCACTTAACTCAATCATTCAATCCCCCTTAAGGAGTCACTTAATCTTCCTTAAGGAGGACTTGCCTCCTTACAAAGTACAATAGTCAAGGTTCTCCACCCATAGGGTGCAATTAAGTTACAGTATCATCAGTCACTAATCAGTACCCTCTTAAGGGGCAGTGTAAAAATACAAAAGCCTTCCACCCCTAGGTCACTAATAAATTACAATTTCTCAGTCAGTACATAGTATCCAAGTAAAGTCTTCTTTCAGCTTGACTCTTGGTAGGCTCTCAGATCCCCTTCCATGGTCCCATATCCTACCTGGATTCACCAAACTGTCAGCTGGGTTCAATGGCAGACAGCTCCCAGCTCCTTGTCTAGCTCTCCGTGCACTTCCTGTTCCATGCTGAAGCTCACAGTGTCCAGTCCACCTTAAATCCTTCACAGTCTCTGTTCCCGGGAAGTCAAGGCTTAACAAAGCCACAAGCAGGTCCATAAAAAGTACCAGCATTATGGTCATGCTTCCTCAGTCTTTGGCAGCTCTAGCTGGTCCTTGGAAGTCTTCGGCAGCTCCCAGGAGAAGCTGGTAGCTCCCCAGCAGAAGCTCCAGCTGGTTCCCAGAATCAAAATCATTTCACCTGGGTTCCCAAAATCAAAATCATTCTCTCCAGCCTGGGCCTTTCCCCTTCAGCCTCCCCGGCAGCAGCTGCTTCTGCCTCCACAAAGCTTATCCCAAGAAGTTCTGACTTTCCCAGCTAGTGTTTTCCTTATATGCAGTATTGCTCCTCCCTATTCAGACCCTTCCTGTTGCATCAGCAACAGGGGTTCATCCCTTCTGTTTCTTTAATGAGGCTTAATTTGAAACTAGGTGCTAAGTACCTCTCAGCTTAGCAATACAAAAGGAACTTCAAATTTCATTACTATTACAAATGGTTTTCCATTTCCTTCTCCAGCTTATTTTACAGGTAAGGAAACTGAGGCAAACAGGGTTAAGTGACTTGCCCAGGATCACACAGCTAATAAGCATCTGAGGCCAGCTTTGAACTCAGAGAAGTGAGCTTTCCTGACTCCAGGCCCAGCATTCTATCTACGGTGCTACCTAGCTGTCCCAGAGTCACACTGTGAAGGTGGCCATCTACTGTGTCAATGGTTATGGCCAGGCTTTGCTCAGGAAATATTCAGTTTCAGAATTGCCAGGTTGTCCCTGACCAAGCCCACAAAGTAGAGCTATGAAATTAGTATTATACCCTGTATAATATTTCCACTGAAGTCTTCCTTCAATGCCTCATCCTGGTGTGAAGTTCTTCCTGGGTTCTTTAAGACTACACCAATTGGATACAAGTTCTGGCAGGTCCTTCCTAACTGGAGAGACTTCAGTTCAGGTTTAACAATTATCTGTCTATTGTTTGAAGACAAGTCTATTACTTGACCAGCTTAAATCTATCATTTGAGAAGTTCAGGGAGATCTCTCATCAAGATATCACCAGGGAATGAGCTTTTTAGTTTTGGGTTTTTTTTTTAACTGTTATTTTTGTCACAACAACTTATAAAACCATTGAATAAGGCACGAAGCAGTTCTAGTCTCTGCCAATGTGGGCACTGATCCTTGAAGCACAGAATTATGTGCCTTCTTAAATGTGCTGGAATGAAGGTAGGTGACATTCTTCTCTCCTTCACTCTATATCTCCTGGTTTCAGTGCAGCCACATTCCTTGATGCAGGGAAGCAGAACCTGAGTCCTATCTTAGCGTACAGGTTTCCCTCCTTACCATACTAAAACTAGGAGTAACATTCTTTGACACAAAGGGCCCTTTCTAATATCCTCTTAGCCAGGAAGAGAATAAAGGAAATGCCTCCAGTGTATTTCCAGAAGGAGAAATAAGGTTGTATAGTCATTATTCATAGCTATAAAAGTATCATTCATTACCTGCATTATGACTTGTTTTGTTTTTGTTCTTTTGCTAAAACTCTCAGGAGGATGGATCTCTTTAGCAGGCTGCCTGGGTTTCTCAGAATCATTTAGATGATCCTTAGAATCATTGTGGCACAATGCATAGGGAACTAGCTACAAGATCAGAGGTTGTTGTTTGGTTGTTTTCAGTCATGTCCAACTCTTCATGACCCCTCTTGGGGTTTTCTTGGCAAAGATACTGGAATGGTTTGCTGTTTCCTTCTCTAGTTCATTTTACAGATGAGGAAACTGAGGCTAACAGGGTTAAGTGATTTGCTAGTAAATGTCTGAGGCCAGATTTGAACTCAGGAAGAGAAGACTTCCTGATTTTAGGCCAGAAACTCTATCCACTGCACCACCCAGCTGCCCAGCCCTGGCTCAAGTCTGGCTTCTGACTGTGTGTGACCCTGGGGCAAATCTCTTAATCTTCCTCTCCCCTAGGAAACTTTCCAAGACTATAAGCTGCAGAGGTGGTGCTGATCTGCACTGTTATAGGGAGTTTCATAATGATGCTGAAATCACAGGTATGGGCCAAAAACAAAAAAAAAGATTATACTGAAAACAAAGACCGCATTTCCCTGACTTACCTTCTCCCTAGTTACTGAGAACAAGAACTTAGATCTGGAAGTGTAAGGGGCCTCAAAGGCCTTCATTTTACATAGGAGGAAAATTAGGCCCAGAAAGAATGAGAAGCTTATCAAAGGTCACATAGGTATTTGGAGTGAGAGATGAGATTTGATTCAGAACTTAGACCTCCAGAGCCAGTGGTCTTCCAACAAGGCAGGGAGCCTCTCCCAAAGAAGTCTGGTCTTTGATTGGAGATATCTTGGTGGTCTGGCACATTGATTGGGCACATTTCCCCAACATTTAAATATTAGCATTATCTTCACTGTCAATATAGTCTGACTGTGTAACCTTAACTAAGGAAGTGACTTTACTCCTCAGGATCCTCACTTATAAAATGGGGCTACTATGGCTCAGAATGGGTACTCCAAAGGTCTATATGAGGGATTACTAAGGAGTGTTATAAAACTGTGAGCTATTGTTAGTGATGCCTTCCATGGCTAACCCAAGTTAGTTTTTCCTATTGTAACATGTGTCATTTGGCTAATAGTACAGATTTGGACTGGTAGAAATATTCAGGTTTTTTTTTCCACAAATGCCAATTTCTGCGAAAATACAATGAAAAAAATTTGTACAAGAGAAACAGAATGTGATATATTACCTTTAAACCTGTCCTGATTTATTTTAGACTCTAGGTTTGTCTAATAGCCTGAAAGAGCTGTTATCAAATCGATTCTCACTGTGAATGCCTTTGAAAAGTGACAATTTAAGATCTTTGAAAGATAGGTACTGATCCTAAATATAGTTATTACCTCTTGCCTGTATTTTTACAATAGCATAGGCCAGGGGTGGGGAACCTACTGCCTCAGGGCCACATATGAAGTTTGGATTCAGTCAAAGGGCTGTGCTTGAGGACCTGAAGGGCCACATGTGGCCTCGAGGTCCCCCGCCCTTGGCATAGGTTTCTAGCTGGTCTCCCTGACTCTAATCTCTCTTTCTTTCTATCCATCTGCTTAAACTCTTTGAGCCTCCATTTCCTCATCCGTCAAGTGAGGATAAAATCATTTGTATCACCTACCTCATGGGTGTGTGGTAAGGAAATCACTTTTAAAACTATGTAAAGCTACATATTTATATAGACCAAGGGTGTTGGAGGACTCTTTTGGTAAGAGTCCATCCTTCTAGATTCTCAGTTAACAAGTACATTTGGAGGCAGCCCCCCTCACTGGGTGTGGTGTCAAGAAGACCTGAGTTCAAATTCAGGCTCAGATACTTACTAGCTGTGTGACTCTGAACAAGTCACTCAACCTCTATCTGCTTCAGTTTCCTCAACTGTAAAATGAGAATAATAATTACACCTACTTCCCAGGGTTTTTGTGAGGATTAAATGAAGTCTTTGTAAAATGCTTAGCATGGTGCCTGGCACATAATAAGTACAATATATTTGCTTATTCCCATGCCCTTCCCCTCACAGGGAGGCACTCAGAAGCACTCTGTGCTCTTTCAGCAAGATCCCAGGGTAATTCTCACCCTCCATGTCAGGTAACCTTCAGACAAGGTCTAAGTACTGTAATTTCATTTAGGTTTATTGGAATACTCACCAAACTGCCCAGTGGCTCGCTCTCGTGACAACTTCCCTTACTTATATAATATGCACATATATGATATGTATGATAATGCTCTCTCTCTGCATATATGCAGAGAGAGAAAGAGAGTTATCATCGCATATCACTGCCAGAATAATCTTTCTAAGTTGTTAATACAGTAGAAACAGTGGTATATCTGAAGCCAAGGGACCTAGGCTCAAATCTCTACTGTGTCCTTTATTTGTGTGACCTCAAACAAGTCAGATAATAGCTCTGGATCTCAATTTCCTAAAAAGACAACCACTCCCCTTTGAGATAACTTTGATTAAAATTTATCCAGACATAGAGCTTAAATATGCTCTTTTGCCATTAGCTCTTACCCACTTTTCCTAGTTTCACTGCCTAGAGCCAAGCAGAATAAATCTAATTTTTCTTCTACCTGACATATCATTAAGATTCCTTGTTGGATTCTGTCTCTGATATCCAGTGCATTGGTTACCTATCTTTCAGCTTGGTGTCATGTGCAAATTGGATAGACATTCTATCTGTACCCTTTTTATGAGTGTAATAAAAATGTTAAGCAGAGCAAGTTGGACAGATCCTTGAGGCATTCCACTTGGGGCCTCCTTCAAAATTTCTGCAAAATCACTACTGACTATTTGACAATGGACATTCCACCAGATCTGAATCTGTGACACTGTGCTATTGTCTAACTTACAACTCTCTCCCCTGTCTACCAGGAGATTATGAAAGATATTGTCAAATGTTTTCCTAAAATCTTTGCCCTATATAACACTTACAGCATTCTCTTGCCCTACCAATTTAGTGACCCTATCAAACAAAATAAATGACGTTGTTCTGGCTTTACTTCTGGATGAAGCCGTGCTGAACCTCTGACCATTGTTTCTTGTTCTAAATGCATATTAACCACCCTTTTAATACGAAGCTCTAGAATTTTGCCAAGAATCAAAGTAAAGTTCAAAGGCCTTTAGTTTTTAGATTTCTCCCTCTTTTTTTAAAAAAAATCAGAATATGTGTCTTTTTCTAATCCTCTTCCACTCTCCAAAATTTTCCAAATATCTTTAACAGGGACTAAACAATCAAAATGTAGGTAGTCTGGACCTACTGCTTTAAGATCATAGAAGGCTCCTAGGTATTCTCTCACTCTCTCCCTACTTATATTGATTTAAAATCTATGTTAGGGGGCGGAGCCAAGATGGCGGCATAGAAGCAGCAACATATCGCAGCTCTCACATAGCCACCCCAAAATACCCATAAAATAGGACTCTAAACCAATCCTGGAACTCCAAAACGCACACAAAGATACTTCCCACTAAAGT
>JAQQSU010011418.1:0-12172 GCA_028627135.1 Pseudochirops cupreus
CAAAGGGCCTAAGGGCAGGGAAGATCTTCAGATTCCCATAACAGGAGATGATAAGAGCACTTAGCCAAACTACATTCTCAAATACTGAAATGACATGTTTAGATGTGATTGCTGAGCCCCTGTTGGTGATCTTTGAAAGATCATAGAGAATAGGAGATGTGCCACAGGACTGGAGAAGGGGAAATGTCCCAAATTTCAAAAAAAGGGAGGTGGATAAATTTTGCAAATTGTAGGCTGATCAAGTCAAGTCAATAAGCATTTACTAAGTACTTCTGAAATGCCAGGCTATGCTAAATGCTGAGAATATACACAAAGGGGAAAAAAAGACACACTCTGCCCTTAAGGAACTTATATTCTAATAGAAGAGGACAACACATCAAAGGAAGGTGGGGTGAGTGGAGAAAGAAGTCTCAAGAGTTGGGAGTGTAGCCTAGAGATGAAGGAGTGAACATAACTAACCTGGACATTTTCCTCAAAAAAGGAGATTCTTAGAGAAACTGACCAATCAGAGGAAGGGACCACAGGGGCAAAGTGATCCTCCAGGCTGTGCAGGTTGCAGGGACAGAGTGATCTTGCAGAATGAGTTTCACTTTGACTCCTGGCAAAATTTTAGAATTTATTTTATTAAAGGGATTTTATTAAGGGTTTTATTATTAGAGGGATATTTTGTCAGCATTCATAAAGGGAAATAGTGTTTATTAAAAACCAGCTTTGTCCAAGACAGGATATCTGAGAGTAACCTAATTTCCTTTTTTGAAAGATCAATGAGACTGATAGAAAAGAGGAATTCTGTAGGTAATAGTACACTTAGATTTTTAGCAGAGCATTTTATAGCATTTCTCATTCTCTCATAGATAGAAAAGAAAGATGTGGGTTAGTTCCTCCTTGGGTGGTTTTACTACTGCTTGAAGGGCAACACCCAAAGAATCATTACAATCTATCTGATTAATATTGATCTAAAGCAGAAGCTCTTAAATCTTTTTGTATTGTGGACCCTTTTGGAAATCTAGGGAAACCTATGGATTCCTTCTCAGAATAATATTTTAAAGGCACAAAATAAAATACATAGGATCACAAAGAAAACCAATTATAATTAAATAAAAATATATTTTTTCCCCATCCAAGTTCACAGACCCCCTGCAAGTCATTCCCAAATTTGGGCTTCCACAGTCCCCAGAGAGAGTGGTATCTAGTGGAGTGCCATATAGCTATATCCTTGCCTCTTTGTTTTTCAATGTTTTTATAGATAAATGAAGCAAAGAGAGAACGCTTATCAAAAGTTCAGGTGAAATGAAACTGGGACAAATGGCTAACAAACTGGATTTATGGAGTCAGGATCCACAATCTATAAAGGCTAGAATCATGGGCTGAAATGAAGAAGGAATTTAATCTGTCAGTTCTGTACTCAAAATTCCCATTAGCAGCTTCACCAATATAGAATGGGGACAACACGTCTAGTTAACGTCATAGGATCATAGATTTAGAGCTGGGAGGGACCTGAGAGAATTCATCTAATCTAACTCCCCAATTTTATAGATGAGGGAACTGAGACCCATAGAGCCACGTCACTTGCTTAAAGTCACACAGGAAATCAGGAGTTGAGTGAAATTTGAGCCCAGGTGTCCTGACCCCAAATATAGCAAGCTTTTTACTGCATATAACACCTCCTTGTGAAAGTGATTGGGGAATTTTAGTGAACTATAATTTCAAAATTAGTGAATGGTGTGACATGGCAGTCAGGAATGCTTAAGAGAGACATGTTGTCCAGAATGAGGAAGTTGACAGTAGCATTGTTCTCTGCTCTGATCAGATCACAAGTGCACCACTGGGTTCAGTTTTGGGCACCACATTTTAGCGGTTTGTTTTTTTTTTTGAGGGACAATTGGGATTAAGTGAGTTGCCCAAGGTAACATGGCTAGTAAGTGTTAAGTGTCTAAGGTCACATTTGAACTCAGGTCCTCTTGACTCCAGGGCCGGTGCTCTATTCACTGTGCCACCTAGTCACCCCAAGGCACCACATTTTAGAAGGGTTATACTGGAGAACGCTCAAAGAAGGGTGACCAAATGGTGCACAGACTGGAGACTATGTCATGTGAAGATTGATAGGAGGTACTGAGGATATTAATCTAGAGATGTGATAATTTTCTTCAAGTATTTAAGTGCTATCATTAGAAAAGAGACTAAACCTGTTCAGCTTAGCTCTAGAGGTAGAGTAAAGGCAAATGAATGGAAGTCCCTGAGGGGCAGATTCTGTCTTTTAATTCAAACCATCCAAAGTGAAATGGGCTGGCTCATGAGGTAATAGGTTTCCCCTTTACTAGAATTTTTCAAGAGGAGACCGGATGATAATTTGTCAGTAATGTTGTAGAAAGTCCAGTGTTCTTGCTCAGGTATAGGAAGAAGAGATGGTCTTCTGAAGTCTTTTCTAACTATGAGATTCTGTGACTATAAATTTCTTGAGAGCAGAAACTGAATTGTTCTCATTTTGTATCTTCCCCAGAAGGTCTAGCACAATTCTAAAGAAAGAGTAGGTACTAAATACATTTTAATATAATTTTGCAGAAGAATTTTTGTAGAATCAAGGTCCCCAGAACACCCTAGGGCCTCCTCACTGAGATTCATGATTCCTCAAAAAAGATCAACATGACAATTCATACAGGGAAAACCCAATGGATGAAAACTCCATGCTATCGAAATTATGAAATAAAGTTGGAAGGCTAGTCCATTGAAGCAGTATCCTCTGCAGACACTGTTGATGGACAGGAAATTGGATCAAGAATTGAATCAGAGGAAGGAAGTGGGGTAGATTGTATTTGGGAAATTGTGCAATGCAACCCAAATTACATAAAATCCCATCTTTTAAATTCACAAGAATGTAAGAACATCGATTTAGAACTGAAAAGGATCCTCGGTCATGTATTTTAACCTCCCCATTTTATGGATGAGGAAACTGAAGATTAAAGAAGTTAAATGACTTGCCCGAGAACACCCAGTCAGGTCCTTTAACTCTAAATCTGGCACATTTTCCAGTCTACTGTGATGTCTCTAAGGGCCTCAAATGTCTTTCTGGTAATGTTTCTAGTTAATAATAATAATACCTAGCATTTATCAGCACTTTATAGTTTGCAAATCGCTTTACATATGTTATCTCATTTGACCAAAACAACAGCATTGTGAAGTGTAGGTGCTCTTATTATTCCCATTTTACAGATGAGGAAATTGAGACTGAAAGTTGTTAAGTGACTTGTCCATGGTCACAGAGTTAGGAAGTGTCTGAGGCATGATTTGAACTCGGATCCTCTTGATTCCAAGTCCTGCACTCTATCCACTGTACCACATCACTGCAAATTGTAGAATGCCACAATCTCTAAAGAATCAGAATTGCTAGCAACTCAAAAGAATTGTGGAAACGTGCACAACAGATGCAACTAGGCCAGCAGTTCTCTCTCTGTGGGTTATGTTCAATTTGTGACAATGAAAATATATCCTGCATATCAGATATTTACATTACGACTCATAACGGTAGCAAAATTACAGTTATGAAGTAGCAACGAAAAAAGTTTTATGGTTGGGGGTCACCGCAACATGAAGAACTGTGTTAAAGGGTCACAGCATCAGGAAGGTTGAGAACCATTGAACTAAACCATTGGTTTCTGATAGTTACCTATAAATAAAAAGTAGCACAAAATATATGTTGAAGGTAATTTATGATTTGGACAAGGAGGTAGGACAACATTTTAGTGAGATGGAGAGATAACAGATGGTCAACCCAGTTGTTACATTGATATCCACACAACACCAAAAGACCTAAAGGAAGGCCTCTAGTATGCCAGCAGAGGGTCCTTGCGAGAACATGGACAAGAAATGCAAAGAATGAGAAACATTCTGGGCTTTGATTTTCACCAGAGTGATTACAGGTCCATCATTGTATGAAGTAAATGAATTACTAGTTGCCTGGAACTACACTTAGAATCCCCGACCTGTGACTCCGAGTCATAAGCGTCCCATGATGCTCCCTCTGGTTTTGGTGCATACTATAATTTTGCCTCATTAAAACACATCCTTCCTTGTATCCCATCCTTTCAGGAGAAGCTCTTAGATACTTAATATGGGTGATAATAGCTTAAGCCTCCTTCATTTAACAGTTTAAAAAAAAGAATAGTATTGTCTGGGCACAAACAGGGGAGGTCCTGCTTATAGGCAGAACATGCAAGCCAACTTAACTATATTGTAAGATATTAGGGACTCTGACCAAACTACTCTAAACAGACATCTCATTCACCCTATCAGGGTTTTGAGCGAATGCCTTATTCCCAGACCCTAGAGGATGAACTAGATCTCTGGGAGTCTCCTTGTCCCCTTCCCATTGCCCGCTACAATTGATTCGGAGGATATTTCATTGCTCTCTGGTTTGAATCCTTAGATTCTGTTAGTATTCTAGAGAGCTCATCTACTTGTCTTTAATCTCCAGGTCATGCATCATTTTGAGTTTATTGTTTTATAAGGTGTGAATTGTTGGTCTAAACCTAATTTCTCCTAGAATTTCTCCTGTCCTCTCCTCTGCCTCTGAGAAAAAGCATCAGCTTTTGCTGAAGTCTTTGCTGATCTCCCCATAGAGTTTCCATTAGATTTATCTTGTATTTTTTTTGTATATTTTTAAGAATTTTGGAGAGCAGAAGAGATGCCCTATACCTGGCAATAATTGGAGAGACATGTGCTAAGCATTGAGAGTCATGAACAAGTCTATCTACCCAATGCATTCCACCCAACTGCTAAAACATACATTAGCAAGGGAGCGAGAACATTTAAAACAAAATAACCAGTTATCACATTACAAATGTCTCAATAGCAACCAATCAGATATTATCCACGACATAAACTTAATATTCTAATAGCTCCTGATCACCATCAGCATGGATGTTCTTTACATTCCCCCCTTCTTCCCCACCTTAATAAAGCTATAGCTCCTCAAGGCTACTTGAAAGGTCATAGGAACACAGTTCTAGAGCTTAGAAGGGGCCTCAGAGGTCATCTAGTTCAACACCCCTAATCTGCAAAAGGGGAAGCTGAGGTCAGGGTAGGGGAGGTTAAGTGACACTCAAGGTCACACAAGTAGTAAGCATGGGAATTGGAATTTGAACTTGGGGTCCTCTGACTCCAGAATTAATAAGTACTAGATGTTATCCGTGGGCATTATGCATAACCTAAACAGAACTTGTTAGCCTTTTTTCTCTTCTCCCTACCTTCTTCAAGCATACACAATGCATGACAATCATGCATACAATAATACGTAATGTTAACACCAAAAATGTGTCTCTCCAATTATTGCCAGCTATAGGGCATCTCTTCTGCTCTCCAAAAGACCTGTAGAAGTTATTTTTTTTACTCATAAGGCACAAGATAGCATTTATATCCTGCCCTTTTTATGTGACTACTCACTCTCACCCTGTGGATTGTCATATTAACAATCTTCTGCAACTACATCTTAAACTACATATGTAGTTTAAGATCCCAAAATTTGCCTTTAGCACTAGAAATATCAGGCATCTTCAAATTGTGTGGCCTCCTCAATATTCTATCAGAGACTCTTTTCTAAACTTCAGGGTCAAGGTCTTTCCCACTGAGGAGCTCAATCTTGAGCAAAGAGAACTAATTAACTTGGTTATAAGTTAGCTTTTCTTTGCAGCACTGTTAGCCTCATAGGCAGAATTTAAGTCTTTCTGCTATCTCAGCCCACTTTTGGTGCTGCTGTAGGGATTCTTACGAAGTTAACTTATGTGCTTTTAACTCTTTCCACTTAACCCAGCCTGCTAGGCCTTTCCCCATGTAGACTTCAAAGGGCTGTGGGCAATAGCTTGCCACCCTCCAGTCCATGGACTCTCACTTTCTCATAATGTTCCAGTACAGTGACCACTATCTGCCCCAATCCCATCCCAATCTTGAGAATATTTTCTTGTTCTCATGGAACTGTAGGGGAGAGAGTCATCGCTGATCACCATAGTTAGCTTGTCTTCTTCAGATGGGGAGGCTAGAAGTCTTACCCCATCACTATTAGTTTTGTGTCACATTCCTGAAGGTCTACAGAGCCCTTGTGCTGACCTCATTGTTGTATGCCTGTGAAACCTGGATAGTCTATCAGGGCCATGCCAGGAAACTGAACTACTTCCATTTGAATTGTCTTAGGAAAATTCTGAAGATAAGGTACTGGATACTGAGGTCCTTTCTGAAGCCAAATTGCCAAGCATTCATACTCTGCTGCAGAGACTGCAATTCTGATGAACTGGCCATGTTGTTTGAATGCCAAATGTGTTTGCCCAGAAAACTATTTTATGGAAAACTCACACAAGGCAAGCATTCACATGGAAGTCAGAGGAAGTGACATAATGACATTCTCAAAGTCTCTCTGAAGAACTTTGGTATTTATTGCATGACATGGGAGACACTGGCAAAGGACCACCCAGCATAGCATGGAAGGCTCGTCAAGGAAGGCACTGTGTGCTATGAGCAAAGCAGAATTGCAGTAGTTCAAAAGAAACTTGAGATGTGCAAATTTAGAGATATCTCCTCTCCCAATGTTCACGTGGACTCTCTGTGTCCCACTTATAATAGAGCCTTCCAAGTGCATATTGGTCCAATCAGCCACAGTCAACACACTGTATCTTGACCCCAAGATAATGACATCGTTTCGGTTATCTTCAAGCACAGAGGATAAGACCAACCAACAAACAATAGTTAAGAAGGCTGAGCCAGGAAAATAATATATATAATGATATCAGCAATGGAAATGGAAAGAACAGCAAGACAATAGGAAATGAATGTTGCAATATCATAATGACCAAGCTTGGCCTCAATCAATCAATAAATCATTCAGCAAGCATTTATTAAGTTCTTACCATGTGACTATGCTAGTTACTGGGGATATAATTACAAAGAATGAGATAATCTTTACTGGAGAGGGACTTATACTCAAATGAGGGAGACAGCAGTACTTATAAAAATGTATACAACATAATAAATACAATTATATGCAAAGTAATTAAATTTAAGGTAGTTTGGGAGTGAGGTTAGTAGCAGCAGGTTAGTAGGGAGGGCTCAGGACATGTTTCATGCAGAAGATGGTGTCTGAGTTGCATCTAAAAGGAAGAGAGGGTCTCTCAATCCTGTCTCTCTTAGATGAGTTTTCCACCATCTTAATTTGTCACTTATTTTAGTTGTTTTCAGTCATATCCAAACTCTTCACGACCCCATTTTGGGTTTTCTTGTCAAAGATACTGGAGTAGTTTGCCATTTCATTCTTCATCTCATTTTACAGATGAAGAAACTGAGGCAAACAGGGTTAAGTGCCTTGCCCAGGGTCACACTAATAAGTGTTTGAACCTGGATTTGAACTCAGGAAGATGAGTCTCTATCGACTCCAGTGCTGTATGCACTATGCCTTCTAGCTGCCCTCCTTTGTCACTAGGGTTTGGCAATTCAATGCAGATGTATAGTTTCAATGACATACATCTCAGACTGCTTAGTTTGGGGATCTATCCCCAGATAGAGACAGAGAGAGCAAGAGCAGACTATCCTTTCTTCTAAAGTTCTGGAATCATCAAAATGGTAGGAGAAAGGGTAGGCAGAGCCATTTGGACTTCTAAGTCTTGATAATTTGGCCTCATGATAACATTTAGTGTTTTGGGAAATGACCCTTCAGGCTTGCTGTAGCATTTTTCTTTAGTTCAATGACAAACATCTATCATGTAATACATCCCTTGTAACATTTCAACATGTCACTAATGACCTTATTGGAAGAAGCATTTGATTTAAGATGGAAACCTTTTGTGACAACCTCTGCAGGCTTGGATGCATTCATTTGAAATATAATTAATATGACTTTAGCCTGAAGTCAAATAGTAAATCTAGGATTTTCCCAGGTTAAAGAACTAGCTGTTCTAATTCTCTGCTGCTGCCCCCCATCTTTTAAACAAATGTGCTTAAATAATTCCCTTGCTAGGTCGATGACTTCATCCATTTTTGACCAACTGAAGGAACAGTCTGGGGGTTGTTGAAAGAATTATTGTCTTATTTAAAGAGTCAAGGTTGAAGCAGCAAGTGTCAATTATTCTCCCCAATAGCTGTACATCACATTCTGAACCGATGGACTCTGTAGTTCAGGTACATGATTTAAGCCTCAAGAAGAAGCAATGAATATTGCAGTGGCATCTAGGAGCACCCCTTTATAGGAGCAGAAATGTTATCACATCTATTAGGACCTTGTTTTAACACACATTCATCTGAAACAATTTCTCATATGCATCTCCAATCTATGTGCTTCTTTTACTCAGGAAATGACTTATTCTCACACTTTTAAAAAATTCTCTGCAGTTCAAAAGCATAGAATTTTAAAAATCATGCTTAACTTAGACATTTTTAAAAATCATAGCACTCTTTCCCCTCCACTCCCACCACAGGCAGAATTGTGTAGCAGAAAGACCTCTGAGTTTGAAATCAGATGATCCACTTTTTTTTTTGGAGGGGGGAAAGCAAGGCAATTGGGGTTAAGCAACTTGCCCAAGGTCACACAGTTAGTAAGTGTATCAAGTATCTGAAGTCTGATTTGTACTTAGGTCCTCCTGACTCCAAGGCTGGTGCTGTAGTCATTGCGCCACCTAGTTGCCCCAAGATGATCCATTTTCAAGTCTTGATTCTGCTACTTAATACCTTCATGACCTTTGCGTCAGTTTCCTTATCTGTAAAATGAAGGTATTTGACTAGAGTACATCTAAAATTTCTTCTAGTTTTATTATTTGTGATTCTGTGATCTCCTCATCCCTGCCTCAGAGGTAGATAACTGACTTAGTGAGTAAAATGCTCTGCCCAAAGTTAGGAAGTCCTGAGTTCAAATTTGACCTCAGATACTTACTAACTGGGGCAGCTAGGTGGGCAGTGGATAGAGTGTCAGGCCTGAAGTCAAGAAGATTCATCTTCCTGAGTTCAAATCCGGTCTCAGACACATACTAGCTAGGTGACCCTGGGCAAGTTGCTTCACCCTGTTTGCCTCAGTTTCTTCATCTGTAAAATGAGCTGGAGAAGAAATGGACAGACCACTTCAGTATCTCTGCCAAGAAAATCCCAGATAGGGTCATGAAGAATCAGACGTGATCGAAATGACCGAAGAACAGTAACAACAACTCACTAGATTTCTGATCCTGGACAAATCGATAACCTCTGCCTGACTCATTTTCCACATCTACAAAATGGGGATGGTAATAGCACGTACTTCCCAGGACCGTGGTGAGGTTCAAAGGAGATAATATTTGTAAAGAGCTTAGTCCAGTGTTTAGCATGCAGCAGGTGTTCAATAAGTGCTTATTTCCTCCTCTCTGGCATTTTGCTAGGAATTAAACCTCAATGGACCATGTGAGTCCAACCTCACTGACCCGTAGCTCATACACTCTGTTCTTTTCCCTTTTTGGAAAGCTAGGACATTTGCCCTTCTTCAATCCTGTGCTAATTGTTCCATTCTCAGTGAATAAAGCGCTGGGCCCAGAGTCAGGAGGACCTGGGTTCAAATCTAGCCTTAGAAACGACCTGTGTGACCTCGGTCAAGTCATCCAAGTTTTGCCTCAGTTTCCTCATCTGTAAAATGGGAATAATAATGGTTGCACCAACCTCCCATGGTTGTTGTGAGAATCAAATGAGGTAATATTTGTAAAGTACTGGCATGGTGCCTGGCACATTGTAGGTACCTTATACATGTTTTTCACTGACTAAGCTTCTTCTCTCACACCCACATTATGTGTCTCTTACCACAGGACAACTGGATTTTTGCATTAGGTGGATGCTGAGATGTAGGTATAGCTTCTTATACCTGTGCCATGGTTCTATATCTTTATATCAAGAGGCGGTATGGAATAGTGAATGTATCACTATACCACAGGATATATACCTGGCCCAGGATGACCAGAGTTCAAATCCCAGCTCTGATACTTACCAGCTCTAAGACTATAGGACAGTTGTAACCTTTCTAATAAACTTCAATTTTCTCATCTGTAAAATGGGTTCAATAATAATTAAGGTGGTGACTCAGGACTCAAGAATTCCTATAAAACCTCAGAGACTGAGATGTGTGTCAGTTCCTGTCCTAAAGAAAGTTCCTTTTTTTGTTTTTGTTTTTTGAAGGGCAATTGGGGTTAAGTGACTTGCCCAAGGCCACACGGCTAGTTTTTGTGTTAAGTGTCTGAGATCATATTTGAACTCAGGTCCTCCGGACTCCAGGGCCAGTGCTGTATTCACTGCGCCACCTAGCCGCCCCCTAGAAAGTTCTTTCAATCTCAATAGTGGTGGGAGTTTGTCGTGAAGAATAGGGAACTTCCCTCCACAAGAATTATAGGAAAAAGACAACTAACCATTTAGGTTTATCTGGTGGGTCACACAAATCATTCAGAGTCTCTGTTGTTGCTAATAGACATCTTTTCATCTTCATTCAACTTATTCATTCAATAAAATTTTAATGAGTGTCCACTATCTGCAAAGACTCATTTTTAAATGTAACTCATTATAGCTGTAGATTCTTTTTTTCCTCAACAACTAAAATCTCTTGCCATCTCCACACATATTTTCTCATCTCCTTTCCTTTGGGCTCTTGTAATTTATATACATACATACATACATACATACATACATACATACATATATGTATGTTTTAGTTGTGTAGGCTTCAAATCTTCCTACTAAACTGTAAACCCCATGAGGGTAGTGACCAACCATGTCATGTCTAAGCTTTATGTTTTTCTAAGTGTTCAACACAGTGGTCTGCACACAGTAATGTGTGTTGAATTGAATTGAAAGAGGAGATGTGGACACAAGGTTCTTAAATAGTTTCAAGGGTGGCTTTATGGAGAAGTTCTAGAATCTTAGCCAGGAGACCCTAACTCTACTTCCCTCTGGTCGTTTTCAAGGGCAATTGCTCACTTTATTTTGTTTCATAGATCTTTCAGACCATGTTCAATAATCTTTGGATATCCAGGTCTCTAAGGAGGCCATTTGCATTGCTTAGCTGATTCTAGCCTCTTAGTTGACTTTTTATAGTTAAATAAAATGCTTGGTAGCTTTGACTATTAGGTGACCTTTGGAAAGTTTTAGGCTAGGCATATAATATGGTGCCAAAGGAATATTAATAAGATCACTTAAAACACTCATATAATTTTGTGTGAGGGCCAATTTGACAGTGCATGGAAGACTCGCCCTGGAGTCAAGAAGAACTATGTTCAAGATCCACCTCTGATACAAGCTGTGTGACCAAATAACTTAACCTCATGAGTAACTCTTAGACTTGTAGTCCAAGAGTTACTGATATGCCTCTCTAATGGGAATTTCCATAAACTGAAGTTCTTCATAATAATGCAATCACAATATAGGCCTGCCTCCAAATATCTATTTTTGTTTCTGCTTAGCTCAGACCCCATTTTGGGTTTTCTTGACAGAGATACTAGAGTGGTTTTCCATTTCCTTCTCTAGCTCATTTTACTGATGAGGAAGTTGAATCAGGGATAAATGACTTGTTCAGGGTCATCTAGCAAGTAAGTGTCTGAGGTTGGCTTTGAACTCAGGTCTTTCTCATTCCAGTCCTGGCACTCTATCCACTGTAACACCTAGATGTCCTATGTCTATATCTGGTTTTCTTTCCCTCTCCCCTCCTCTCCTCTCCTCTTCTCTCTTCTCCTCTCTTCTCCTCTCCTCTCCTCTCCTCTCCTCTCCTTTCCATCTCTCTCTCTCTTCCTCCTCCTGCCCCAATTCAGTCAAATTAACAAGCATTTATTAAGCTCTTATGATATGTCAGGCACTATGCTAAATGCTGAGGATACAAGCAAAGGCAAAAATAGTTTCTACTCTCAATGAGTTTACAATCTAATGGCAGATTTTACAATATAGTCATTTATGTAGGTGCCATATTTCTCTACTAGATTAAGCTCTGTGAAAATGGGGAAATTATCTTATCTAAATGTATCTCTACCAGAACCCAACACTATGCTTTGTACACAGCAAGTAATTTAATAAATTAATAAATTTAGTTGAATTCTAGGATTCTGCTCAAGAATGCATAGATGTCTTCCAAGCATAGACTCATAGGATTTAGGACTAGAAGGGACCTTAGAGATCATTTTTTTTTTTGAAGTTGGCTGACTTT
>JAQQSU010011419.1:0-12171 GCA_028627135.1 Pseudochirops cupreus
ATACACACAATTATTATTATTATTATTGACTACATCCAACTGGAACTTGAAATACACGGGCACTGCAGTTGGGGGATCCATCCTGCCCTACCAAAAAGTGACATAGGAGAGAGTGGACTGGGGGAGGGGGGAAACACTGGGATGGCTGTCTTGGGGTGGTGGGCGGGGGAGGGACGGGGAGAAAATATGTAACTCAAAAAAATTTGATAAAATAAATTTATTATTAAAAAAAAAAGAAAATTTGACTTTCAAATATGAGACTCAAGAGAAGTATAATAAGGTAAACATGAATGAGAAATCATAAGGGACAAACCAAGATTAAACTGTTTACATTTCTATATGGGAAAATGATACCATATCTTCTAAGAACTTTACCATTATTAAGGTAACTCAAGGGATTCTGCATAGAGAGAAGGTGGGGGAATGACAAAATTATATTGGGATGATGCAAAAAGAAATGAATGGCTGAGAAAGAGAGATCTCCTAGAAGAAGGGGAAAGAAGAGGGAAAATTATCTCACATAAAAGAGGTATTGAGGAAGATATTTTACAGTAGAGGGGGAAGTGTGTGTGTGTGTGTGTGTGTGTGTGTGTGTGTGTGTGTGTGTGTGTAGGTAGGGGGAAGCAATGCTTAAACCTCTGCAAAGTTGTAAATGACCACATTTACCTTGTGTTTGATAATCCCAAATTTCCAAGCTTTGGGGGTAAGAACTCAGCGTTTGATAAAAGTTCCTGAGAAAATTGGAAAACAAGTTGGCAAAAACTAAGCATAGACCAACATTTCCCACTATATAGCAAGATGAAGTCAAAATGGATAATTGATTTAGACTTAAAGGGTAAAGGTATAAGGACATTAGGAGAGTATCGAAAATGTATCTGCCAGATCTATGAATAAGGAAAGAGCATAGGACTAAAATAGAAATAGATAGAGATAAGAAATAGATAGGATTATGGGAAATAAAATTGATAATTTTTATTACAACCAAAATTAGAAAGAAAAGAGTAAACTGAAAAATGTAGAGCAAGTTTCTATGAAAAAAATAGGGAACTCAACCAAATTTATAAAAGTGCTATTCCACTGAAAAATGGTCAAAGAATATGAACAGGCAGTTTTCAGAAGAAGAAATCAAAGGTATCATTAGTTACATGAAATTTGTTTTAAATCACTACTGATTAGAGAAGTGCAAATTAAAACAATTCTGAGATACCAACTCACATCAATCAGGCTGGTTTACATGACAGGGAAACTGATGAACACTGGAGAGAATGTGGAAAAGTTGGGACACTAATGCACTGTTGGTGGAGTTGTTAACTAGTCCAACCATTCTGTAGAATAATTTGGAATTATGTTCAAAGAGCTGAAAAGTGTGTATACCTTTTGAGCAAGCAATATCAGTACTTGATCTATATCCTAAAGAGGTCAAAGAAAAGGGAAAATAACCTATTCATACAAAATTATTTATAAAAGCTCTTTTGGTAGGGGCAAAGATTTGGAAATCAAGTTTGACTATCAATTAGAGAACTGTTGAAAAAGTTGTGCTAAATAACTATGATGGAATATTATTGTGATATAAGAAATGATGAGTATGATTACTTTAGAAATAACTGAAGAATTATATGACCTCATACCAAGTGAAGTGAGTAGAACCAGGTGTACGTTATATACAGTAACAGCAATGTTGTAATGATGATGTACTGTGAAAGACTTAACTACTCCAATCAAGACAATAATCCAAGATAATTCCAAAGAACTGATGATGAAAAATGCTATCCACCTCCAGAGAGAGTACAGGTGAATTCTGATTACAGACTGAACCATACTTTTTAAAAAAACTTTAGTTTTATTGTGGTGTGTGTGTGTGTGTGTGTGTGTGTGTGTGTGTGTGTGAAACATTGTTAATATAGAAATATGTTTTACATGACTTCATATGTATAATCAACATCAAATTGCTGGGCTTCTCAAGGAAGGGGAAGAGGTAGAATGGTGGTGAGAGAATTTGGAACTCAAAATTAAGAATAAAATGATTGCTAAAATTTATATATGCAATAGGGAAATGTTTAATAAAATGAAAAAAATTAAAAAGAAAATAAACCTATAATAAAGTTCTTTATTAACAAAACAACAACAACAACAAAGAAAAGATATGGAGAAGTATTCATTTATTGGACTGGTGGTATTTCCTAAACTGAAGAAAGTGCAGATACAACAAAGTATTACAATGCACCTCTGGGCTATCCTGACTAACATATGGAAGCCAGCAGTTATTGGTTTCCTTTAAGGAAAACCGTTCTATATCCAAAGGCTAATAGTTGACACAGAGGAATATTGTGAATCTAGAGAAATAATATATTTTAGAAACTACTCACATGAAAACATTCCCAGAATGTCTAAAATAAATTTTATGATGACATGAATCAACAACCTACAACTTGGACACAATAAATCGCAAAATATATTCAACATGAAACTTATTATTATGTCCTATATCCTCACCAACAATGTGCTAAAAGAGAAAGTAAAGGAGGAAAGGATATCAAGAAAATGGCTAGTAACTGGAAAAGTAGCAGCAGTTTTCCGTGAACTTTTTTTTTCCTACCTGAAGTGCCCTACAAACTCCTCTTCATTTACACATAATCTATGCCTCTTACAAGATCTAATTCCAATTCACCAAAGCTATTCTGAATTAATTTTACCTAATTATTTTATTTCATATAATTGACATTTACATATGATTTATCCATTAATTGTCCATGTCATGAAATTGATCACCCTATTATGTGCTAATTTGTTATCTAATTCTTTAGTTTGTGCAGTGATATGTTGACCTTACCCTAACATGTATCACTCACTAATCGGATTTAGAAAATTTAGTTGAATACTTGTTAGTCAAGAGGAAATCTCCTCAGGTTCCAATCTTAATCTTGGAAATTTTTCCCTGAAATTTTATTTGGATGAAGGGCAAATATTTAAAGAATTATGATTTCATCCCAAGGGCTTATGCAGAATAGAAACACCGAAGGCTGTCAGAGTGAAGAGAGGGACAAAGGCAAACAAGAAACAAGAAGGAATAGAGAGAGAAACCCCAGAGGATAGCCAGCTTGACAACAGGTGCTGGGTTTTTAAGATAGAGGTAGTGTGAATTAATTTCAGAAAGGATTTGGGAGAGAAGCTACACAACATCAACAAGTTAGAACTCGAGAGACTCCAATGAAAATTTTATTTTTCTGCATCCTTTGGAGGAGGTGGGAACCTGCTGCCTTAAGCTCGGGTGGAAGAAGTTTACCATTCTCAAAATTCCATTTACCTTTCTCTGTTTAAAAACTACCATGTTAGCATTTTTTTAAGCTGATAAAAACTTACATGACTAATCTTTAAATTATATATTGTAAATACATTTTTTTTTCTTTTTGGAGGTGGGAAGCCTGGGCAATTGGGGCTAAGTGACTTGCCCAAGGTTACAAGGCTAGTACGTGTTAAGTGTCTGAGGCTGGATTTGAATTCAGGTGCTCTTGACTGCTGGGGTGGGTACTCTATTCACTGCACCACCTAGCTGCCCCAATAAAAATACTTTTGATAGGATGGCTAGGAGATAACTCCATCAGAGAAGAAACACAAAGATATTAAAAACTGTGATATTTTAATAAGAGGTTGATTTCTGAGTGAGGGGTCAGCCCCCAGGGAAAAAAAGTGATTTTTTTTTTTTAACTTCTCTGTGAAGAAAGAAAACTCCCGCCATGAACTGCTAGGCAATGAGTCAGTGCTTGTGACGAGCACAACTAGCTGTGCTGATATCTAAGTGGAGGCCTTTGCTATTTACCTTCTCACTGTCACTTGTGTCCAAGTTTGAAAGAAAAATCAGTATGCCAAAGATGGGAAAAGAGAAGGAAATAATTGTGGGGGAAGGAAATAATTCCAGGGGAATAGTAGCTAAGGCTATGAATGAGTAGAAACAAATAAGAGTGACAAAGAGGCCTACTTCCTTCAGTTCAGCTTACCATACCATGGCAGCTACTGTTAGACATGTATTTATTATTTTTCCAATTTGACCATTTTTTTTATTCCCCATGAAACTAAAGACTTTTTTGACATACACCAGATGTAAAGTTTCTTTAAATTATTTGAATTAATTAATGCTTCAAAAGGTCACTCAATCCCACTCCCTTATTTTATAGATGAGGATCCCGAGGCCTAGTGAGACAAAGTGATGTGAAGGACTAAAAGGAATATAAAGAATGAGATCTAGAATGAATGAATGGTTCTTTCAAGTAGACAGACTTGATGTAAATAAAACATTTCCTAAAAAATAGAATGATCGCAGTGACAGAATAAGTTGCCTAGGGAGGTATTATATTCATCCATTTCCAGACAACCTGATAATAGGTCCTGATGAACAATTATTTGGAAAACCATAGATGGGATTTGTTGACAGGCACAATATGGAAAAATTGGCCTCTAAAATCCTATCTAATACTGATAATTTGTTATCCTACCAAAGGCCAAAAGGATTTTAAGTATCAGAGCTGAGATTTGAACTTAGATACTTGTACTCTAAATCCAATGGTCTTTCCCTGATGTTTTTTGTTAGCAAAGATTTTCTACTGATAATAAGAAGAGATAGAGCCATATTATGGCACTGGGCTCTCTACTGAAGGATTTCAACTTCTAAGCAAGGACTAGTGCCTGTGTCTTTTCTAGTGCAAGAATAGCTGATATTTTCAGGTCCATTGTCTAATTCTGAATGCCAACAATTGTGTCATCATTGAAATATGAAGTGAAAAGATGAATGTACATCCACATATCCAGATGTGTTTTTCCTTGTCACTATGACCTACCATAGTACTTAGGAGAACTCTTACATTTTTCAAGCAGCCCATTGCCTTTGCCTCATGGCTGACTCTTCTGCCATCTGCTGAATATCCAACTCCCTGTGGCTCTAAAGGACATTTGAGGGAAAGACTTGGCATCAAGGAGGAAAGAGTACCTTTTAATTTTCCTCAGAAAAAGAGCTGCATATCTATATCATAGGCATTTGGAATAAAATCAAAACTGAAATGAGGTTTTATGCTGCTGGCTACAGTTTTGTTATATGGGCAGCATCAGTTGCCATTATAACCTTGGAGTGCTCAGGTTTTCTCACCTGTCAATTAAGAGTCTCTTTTCTTGTTGGGGCATTGATTCATTTTTAAAAGGTAAAATGATGAATGGAAAATAGAGCAAAAGAGCTTTTGCCTTTCAAAAGGCTTACTGTTTTATGGAGCTCTATTCCCCAATGATAAATTTATAAGTAAGATTTACAGCATCAAAAATCTCAGCTTCTGCATTCTTCTGTTCATTATTAATAAAATCAAGGTGACCAAAAATGACACAAATAAGAAAGAAGCATAGGTCCTAAAGGAAGATTTCACCATAAAGAACTGTGTAGAAAATTTAGATGATGTACATGATACACACAGGCAATGTCTGATATATTTCTTCTTTCCAACAAATCAGACAGGAAGATTTACTCTGAAATGGAGTCAAAACTTGTGACCATCTTGGAAGCAGCAGGGAGACTATTCAGAGCAGATAAATCCCTACTTAGTTATTTTACTGGAGCTATAATCATTCTAAATTTGCAAATCCTACTGAAGCCCTATACTCAGTTTCTGCATGTAGATCAAGAGAATGGTGCAACTCATAAATATTGCCCAATGAGACATGCAAAAAATAACCCCTCTTATTCTCTCATTTAACTTTGCTTAGAGAAACCCCCAAAATAATCTATGGAATATCACATGTGTGTGTGTCATACATGTGCATACATATACACTGAACCATGCCTGGCCAAAAGTAAAATTTGAATTATTTGTACCCTAAATTTGATATTTAAAAATGTGACATATGAGAGGTATGGGAAATTTGATAGAAACATAGAACCTGGAGGCAAAATTGTTAAAACACCATATTGGGCAGATCTGTTGACACTCATAAACCACAGGGTAAGCTGAGCCAAGTTTCCTATCAGGAACCAATTTACACTTTGGTTAGAGACTTGTGAAGTACATTGGTTTTCTTGGAATCCCAAATTCAAAACAAATCTTTGGTGATGAAAAGTGAGGGAAGAAAACAGTATCCAGTTAGAAATTCTTTACTCCAGTCAAGTTAAAATCTAAGGAAGCATTCTCCTGGGGTCTGGTCTTTGTACTTTCATGTAACACAAACCAAACCAAAAGAAAACACTACTATCCTCAGGTGAATTTAACTATAGGCCCAAGTAGTAATTCAGTATTGCTTTGTTTCTAATGGTGAATAAAATAAAGAATAAATTGTCATTTTCCTTTGTAACTGAGAGACTGGCACTACAGAAAACTGTCACTGAACCAATCATGAGGTCTTTTAGGTTGATCAGTAGGGGAAAGTCTTGTGGAGGAAACGTCCATGTTTACCTTGGCAGCATAGAATTCTATCTTCAAGCCTTTGCCTAAATCTCATGCCCAGAATGCACTCCAAATTTACCTCTTCCCCTTAGAATCCCTAATTCCTCTCAAAATTTAGCTCAAGGACTACCTTCTTTATGGAGCCTTTTCTGACCACCCCCATACACACCTACTAGTGTTTTCCCCTCACAAAATCACTTTGTATTTATTTTGTGTAAATACATAAACATATAGTAAATACACGTGTTTGTATGCACACACGTGTATAGGTCATTTGCTGTCATAAAATGTAATGTCTTTGAGGGAAAAAACTTGTTCATTTGTCTGTTTTCTTCTAGCATAATTCTTAGAATAATGTAGGGTGCTAAGAAATACATTTTAATTCTTCAGTTGTGTTTAGCCTATAGTGAGGAAGACACATGAGAGAACCTAACAGCTGTCCTTAAATATATGAATGGTTGTTATATAAAGAGGGATTAAACTCTATCTATCTATCCACCTACCTGTCTGTCTGTCTATCTATCTATCTATCTATTTTTGTCTGTCCACCAAAACACAGAACCAGGTGCCATCAATGATAATTTCAAAGAAGCGTAAGTTAATTTTGAAAGCAGGAAATAACAAATTCCTGATAATCACAGTTGTCCAAAAGTGGCCTAAACTTTCTGATGTAGGGGATTCACCCTTATTAGAGATCTACCAACAAAGGTTTGATGACAACTTGTTAAGTATGCCGTAGTCAGGGGTATTCTTATTTAAGTCTGGATTAGACTGGGGTGGCTCTGATATCCCCTTTGACTCAAATTCTGAGGATCTTCATGTTTATTAGATCTTGTCACTTCATTTCTCTGTTCAAAAATATTCCATGGCTCCATGTATGCTACAGAATAAATGTCCAGCTCCCTTTTCTGACTTTCAGAACATAGAATATCTGGAATTGCCTAACCTTATCAGCCTTGTTTTAGGCTGTTTCTACCTTTGTACTATACTCTTCAAAAGGTTAGAATAATATTTTTTTCTACTCTTTTTGCTTCTATGCCCTTGTTCATACTGTCTCTTATGTCTATACCACCTTCACTTCCTACCTCTACTTGTGGACCATCTTATTTAAGTCCTGGCATTTCCTTTATGTGACAACTACTATCTAATCATCATCTTTATATCTTCCCTATAGGACCTTGTATAGGACCTTGTTGCCTGGATCCTGGGGCCCAGATAAGTGAGTTTTTTGTTTACTTGGAAGGGACCAGACCTCTACATCCCTAATCAACCAGCTCCCAACTAGGCCCACCAATATGGTACTCCCTTTCTAGTGGTCTATATACTATTTTCCATCATTAGAATAGACAGTCCTTGAGGGAAGGAATTGTTTTTCTTGTCTGTATCTATAGCCCCGGTGCTTAGAATGGTGCCTGACACACATTAAGTATCATTTCACATTAAAATAATCATTGTATATATCATATCCTATTTTAGAATTACCAACTTCATGAGAGAAGGTAAGTTATTCTCCTACAAATTGTATTTCCCCTTTCACTTAGCATAGTGTTTTGCATGTACTAGCAATCAAGTGTTTTTATGTTTTGTTTTGTTTTGTTTTTTGTATTTCAAAAATGCATTAAATTTTATTGAATAAGGACATTGACATCTTGGTCCTTACTAACTATATGGCCTTGATTAAGGCACAATCTCTCTGAGCCTCAGTTTCCTTGATTATGAAGTAGTGATGTCTAAGGATCTTTCCAAGTCTTTCTTTTTCCTGAAAATAAATTCAACAATCAAGATAGGATCATTTTTCTGCCACTACAAAGGACTTCAGAGGCCCTCTAGCCTAATCCTCTGATCTGGCAGATGAGGAAACTGAAACCAAGGAAGATTAACTAACATGTCCGCTATTATATAGCCAGCAAATAGAAGCTGGATTAGGTCCGAAGCCTTCTGACTACAAAACCAGTATAACTGAACACCATTCATTCAATGATTCCCACAGCATATTGATAACTACTAAGTTAAATAGATAGGTAAGCCATTTCTTAAGCACCTACTACATGTCAGGCACTGTGCTATGCACTGGCGTCCATTCCTTTAGTAAAATGACAGGCTTAAGTCTAAAGACAATACAATACAATACAAAGACAATATAAGTGTGTTAGAAAAATGAGGAGAAAGGGGACCTTACCCATGATCAGAAGCTATGAGGAAGTATGTGGAGGCCTCAGCTGTGCTAAGAGCCAGGCAAAAGCTCACATATCAGAGAGGAAAAAAATCCAGAGGCAGAATCCAATATTTAACTGGGAAAGAGATAGAGATTGTGGTTCATTGAGAGTGTCTATTGAGCATCCATTATAAAAAAATAGCTAGCATTTAAATGAATGAATATTGCGGGGATTCACTTAGTCTTAAATCACATTTACTTTTGCTTAAAACCCCCTGTTTTATAAGCTTGAGTTTTCAGTTATCCACAATGCAGCAGAATAATAGATGTGGATTGAAAGTCTACTTGGAAATAGTCAAAATGAGAGAGGTGGAACCAGCATGCTAGCAAAAGGTATATTTTTAAAAATCTAAAAAGTAAATACAGAACTGCTCTGTATGATACCACAATGCCATGATGTAAATTCATAATGATGGCCTCAAGGTAAAAAGAAAAAAAAATTGAATAATGTACATTATCTTCTGTCTGAAGGCAAAGGGAAATAAATAATGCATTTTAGAAAGATTTCTATCAAAGTTTGTAAGATAAAGTTTTGTAAACTAGTGTCAGGGAAAAGTCTTGTAAGGGCTAGTAGGGAATACTTTTCCTAGTAACATTTTAATCAAATCATTATTCAGTATAACTACAACTAGGAATTGAGTTGCTGATTGGTACAGAGGACAGTACATCCCAAGTTCAGTAGTCAGGCTCACTATTTTGCAAGAAAATTTGCCTCCATATACATAGCATCAGTTGTTCCTAAATATCCAACCCTGATAGGAAGTAGGGTGGGTAGAAAATGGCACAGAGCAAGGTAAGCCCTGAGTGAAAAGGGATGTATTTGACAAGACCCACTGCTGAGCAAGGAAGAGGACCATGAGCCTGGGGAAGAAATACATTCTCAAATGTTACAAATCCAGAGAAAATTCCTGGTAAGTCTATGCTAGTCATGACTTTGATTGGCAATGATAATGGTTTGTTGTTTAGAAGACGCTGTCTTGTAGTTATTTCTGTGTATGTCTTATCTCTGCAAATAGATTGAAAGCTCTCAAAGGGCAGGGAATAGTGCTTTTTACCTCTAAGCTCTTTCTCTTACATAGGAAGATCTTTTTGGAATTACTTTCATTAGAGAGATGATAAATAACATATTATTTAATTAATTACACTCCTCAAAGTGTCACTTTTACAAAAATGTTTGTGATAAAACTAAGAAACCTTATACCTGTGATCAATTGCTTTGACTCTTTGTGTATCCATTTTCTGATCTGTAAAATCAGGAAATTGGGCTAGATGCTTTCTCAGTTCCTTACAGTCCATGAGTATGAGATGATTTAATTCTTCTCCTCATTAAAATCATGACTGGGCAGACCCTCATATATTGGGATAATTTGATTGATATGGATCTATTGATTGCTAGGCTTTATAACACAGATATAACTTTATAACAATAAACTCCCAAATGATGGAGTGTTGGCCACTAAAAAATAACATTAAACAAAACTGATCTAAATTTTATTTATCTTATTCAATGGTTACTGTAGCAATATTAATAGAAACACAGAGCAAGACCCAATAGTTAATGCTTAATGTTATGTATTCACCTTACCAAGAAACAGGACCTAACGATGAATCCTAAGCCCCAGTACCAAGAAACCTAAGCGCGCTGACAGTTACCAGAAGATGGCAGTCATGTTAAAGCTGTCAGTACTTTAGTACTTAGTAAAAGAACTTAATTACCTTCTAATTATATCGTATTGAAAAAAAGACATGGTACATATGATGATAGTGTCAAATGAATTACTCTCTATATGTCATAGATATGTCCTAAAAACAATAATTAATTTTACTTTGAAGAAACTCCAGATCAGTTTTCTTTCTTTTGTCCCTATCCAATTTATATTTTTATGGCCTGATTTCAAGCATAGATCATACTCAGAATATTCTAGGCTTAACTTAATTCCTCTTATATCTGAATCTTCCCCAGTGACAGGAATCTGTGACCTGCCTTCTTGTGAAGGTTGGGGACACTTTGTGTTTTAATCCACAAAGCTGTTGCTTTTCTCTCCTGAGCAATTAATTCTAACAAGCATTTAAAAGATGATCACCTCCAACCCACAGCTTTTAAATGATATTTTCTTGTCTGGCTATAGACAAAATGCGTAGGCAATTGGCAACCTGCTTCCTTAAAAAGTTATTTGATATTTATAGGAGAGTGAAGGCCCAGAGGTAAAATGCACTTAACTAGATGTAGTTATGAAAAATGTCCATTAGAGACAGCCTGTTACTCATAAGGTGGACAGGAATGCTGAATAGAAACATGTGAGCTCTACTTTCCATTCTGATGGACCATTTCAGCTCAGTGCTTGCCATTTCCATGCCTCCTGACACCTCTTGTAATGCACAGGGTTAAGAAAAAATGGAGACACAGCAAACCATTTTATGAAGTCCTGGTTCTGTCAGAGATTTGACATATGACCTTGAATAAGTTGGTTACACCCTTTCTACCTCTATATTGCCTAAAATAAAACAAAGATGGTTAAATTGTCACACTTATAGCATTACTGTGAGGGTTGAGTAATACACATGTCTAAAATTATTTGAATAAATGCTTAAAAAATGACACATTAAAGTAAGATTCCCTATTCTGTCTTGACACTTACTAGCCTGACACACTGCTAGATTTGCAGCATCAAAAATAACTGACTGGGGGGGGGGGGGTGAAGCCAAGATGGCAGCGTAGCAGCAGCAACATATCGCAGCTCTCATATAGCCACCCCAAAATACCCATAAAATAGGACTCTAAACCAATCCTGGAACTCCAAAACTCACACAAAGATACTTCCCACTAAAGTCAGCTCAGCTACGAGGAACCATATCAGCACAGCGAACCGAAACCAGCCTGGCCTGAAGCCGTGGCTGTGCCCCGGGGGCGGCTGGACTGGAAGAGCTGAGGAGCCTCTCAGGTGGGCGGATTAGCAGCAGCTGCGAGTGGGATTTGTGAAAGGGGGACATAAGCAGTCCAGCCAGAAGGCCTCCAGAGCGGAAAAGCGAAAAGTCAGAGGTTTTGCACCCGCCTCGCCATTGCAGCTTCCCGTCCGCGGCCAGCAGGCAGCAGGGGGACTGAGCGATTGTTCTCAGGCCAGAGCTCTCACGTGGAGCGGCCTGGACGGATCGCCGTCTTGGGCCTTGGTCTTGGAGTCCTCGCTATCCAGTCAGCCAGAAGTATATAGGAAGAGTTCACAGCCTCTTCCTAACAGCTACAGAAGCTGGGAGGACCCCAGCGATTTGGGACAGAGCTTTCCCTTCTGGAAGCAGAGCCCCACAGAGATTTAAAAAAAACTCACTGTCTGAAGAACCATGAGTAATAATAAGCATAAGAAGCAAAGTAAGAACAGCTCCCAAACCCTTGATTCCTTCTTTGGGGAAAAGAAAGATCATGGGAGAGAGAGGGAGGAGGAGAGCGCAGCCAGAGCACCCCCACGAGGGGCCTCCAATAAACATGAAGAATGCCTTAAAGCTAGAGATGAGCTGAAGAAAGATTTTGAAAACCAAATAAGGGAC
>JAQQSU010001142.1:0-12210 GCA_028627135.1 Pseudochirops cupreus
GTCCATCAGTTCTTTATGCAGATGTGGATAAGATTTTCCTTTGTGAGTCCTTCCTACTTGTTTTGGACCATCTCTAAAACCAGATGATTCAGTCATAGTTTGTCATCACACATTGTTGCTGATATTGTGCACAATATTTTCCTGGTTCCATCCATTTCACTTTGCTTCTATTTGCATAAGAATTGCCAGGTTTTTCTGAATTTCACCCCTTCATCATTTCTCATTGCCAATAGTATTCCATTACATTCATATACCACAGCTTTTTCAGTCATATCTCAATTAATGGATATCCCCTCAGTTTCCAATATTTTGCCACCACAAATAGGGCTACTACAAACGTTTGTCCTCTTTTATGTCTTTGGGATACAGACCTAGTAGTGGTATTGCTGGATCAAATGATATGCACAATTTGGTTGCCTTCTCCCCTCCAAAAAGCAAAAAAATAAAAAATAAAAATAAAAATAAATTCATTTCCTTAATTTCTTTGTTTTACTACTTATTTAGAGTTCTCTAGCTCTGAATAGCACAAATTGAGGTCTTCCATTGGTATGATTTTGCTGTCTATTTCCCCAGTAGCTCATTTAACTTTTCCTTTAAATATTTGAATTCTGTACCATTAGGTTTACATTTATTTACCATTGATATGACTTCATTGTCTATAGTACATTTTAGTAGGATCTAGTTCTTTTGCTTATCTTTTTTAGTTAGGTCTATTTTTACTTTTTCTTTGTCTGAGATTATGACTACTAGCTGTTTTTTTTTTTACTTCAACTGAAACATTATAGGTTCTCCTGTAGTCTTTTACCTTTACTCTCTGTGTGTCTGATTCAAGTTTTGTTTTTTGTTTTGTTTTGTTTTGTTTTGTTTCTTTTTTTGAGGTGAGAAGGCTGGACAATTGGGGTTAAGTGACTTGCCCAAGGTCACACAGCTATCAAGAATGTTAAGTTTCTGAGGCCAGATTTGGACTCAGGTTCTCCTGATTCCAGGGATGGTGCTTTATTTTCTGTGCCTCCTAGCCACCCCTGAAGTTTATTTTTTCAAACAAAATATGGCAGTATTCTGGTTTTTTAATCTATTACACTATGTGCTTCTGTTATATGGGTGAGTTCAAACCATTCACATCTAAAGTTGTTAATTGTTGGTTTTATATTTCACTCCATCATTCCTGCTCCCCCTCTTTATCCTTCTCTCTCTCCTTTTCCCTGTCCCTCTTAAAATTGTTTTGCTTCTGTCTACCACCTACCCCAATCCACTCTCCCTTTTATTAGTTCCTACCTTCCCTTATCCCTGTCCCCTTCAGTTTCCTTGTAGGGTAAGATATTTCTACACCCAACTGAGTGTGTGTGTTATTTGTTCTTTGAGCCAATTCTGATGAGAATAAGGTTCAAACATAGCCCCAATCCAATATTCCTCTCCACTGTAAAAATTCTTTTTTTTGTTCCTCTTTTTTGTGAAATAATTTATCCCATTGCACCTCACCCTTGCCTCTTCTTGAAGTGCATCACTTTTTCTCACCCCTTAATTTTTTTTAAATCATCCCATCATGGTTACCTTGTACTGTTTATGTACACTTTGCCTAGCTACCTGAAAAAAGAAAAAAAATGTTAAAAGTATCATCTTCTCATGTAGGATGCAAAATTTCACCTTGTTAAGTAACATATGATTTCTCCTGTTTACCTTTATTGCTTCCCTTGAAATTTGTGTTTGAATGCCAATTTTTTTTTAAAATTCAGTTTTTATCAAGAATGCTTGAAATTCCTTTATTTCATTAAATATCCACCTCCCACTCCAGATTATACTCAAATTTTCTGAAAAGGTGATTCTCGGGTGTTGTGTTACCTCCTTTATACTCCAGAAATTTGTATTCCAAGACAACTCTTACTCTTTTACATAGAAGTTACTGAATCTTGTATTATCCTGACTGTGATTCCATGATATTTGAATTGTTTCTTTATGCTTCTTTGCAATATTATCTCCTTGACCTGGAAGCTCTGGAATTTAGCTACAGTGTAGTTGGAAGTTTTCATTTGGGGATCTCTTTCAAGAAGTCATCAGTGTATTCTTCTCATTTCTATTTTTTGATGTTTATAGGATATTAGGAAAGTTTTCTTTGATAATTTCTTAAATGATGAAGTCTAGACTTGTTTTTAATAGTGGTTTTCTGGTAGCTCAGTAATTTTTAAGGTATCTCTCCTTAATCTAGCCTACAGGTCAGTTGTTTTTCTGATGAAATATTTTATTCTTTTGATTTTACTTCATTGTTTCTTAATGTCTCATGGAATCATTAGTTTTCATTTCCTTAATTCTAATTTTTAAAATTATTTTCAGTGAATTTCTGTACCTCTTTTACCATTTGACCAATTTTAATTTTTTAAAGTTATTTTTTCAATGAATTTTTCTTAAAACTATACTTGAAAAATTGAGGAAAATATTCTTCACTCTTTTTTCTGGTAAATGGTTAACTCTTCACAACAAGGCAATGACTGATGATAATCACAAATGACTCATGATGGAAAATGCTATGTACTTCCAAAGAAAGAACGATAGAGTCTGAATACAGATCAAAGCACACTATATTTTTTTCCTTTTTTTCTTTCTCATGGATTTTCTTTTTAGTTTAAATTTTTCTTAACAACATGACTAATATGGAAATATGATTAATATGATTGCACATATATGGCCTATATCATGCTACATGCCATCTTGAGAAAGGGGAAGTAGAAGAATGGGGGAGAAAGTGTAAAACTTGACATTTTACGAAAGTGAATGTTGAAAACTAAAAATAAATGAGAATACATTCTTGTAGACCAATTTGCCAAAAATTCTTTTTTCTCCTAAAACATTTTACTCAGTTTTGCCAAGTAGGTTAATCTTGGTTGTAATCTTAACTTCTCAGCTTTCTAGAATATTATATTCTATACCCTCTGCTCTTTTAATGTAAAAGTTTCTAAATTTTATGTGATCCTGATTTTGCCTCCATAATATTCAAATGGTTTCTTACTCCTTGATATATTTTTGTCTTTGACCTGGAAGCTCTTCAATTTGCCTCTATTATTGCAGGAAGTTTTCATTTTGCAATCTCTTTCACATGATAGCCAGTGAATTTTTTTCCGTTTTTTTACCCTATGGTTCTAGGATAGTGAATCAGTTTTCTTTGATAACTTCACATATAATGTCTAGGATGGTTTTTTTTTCCTCATGTCTTTTAGGTTGTTCAACAATTCTAAAATTTTTCCTTCTCAATCTATTTTTCAGATCACGTGATTTTCCTTTTCCTTTTTCAGTTTATTTACATTGAGTTTACAGTATTCAATTCCACAAGTTTTGGAGTTCCAATTTTTCTCCCCCTCCCTCTCTTGTCCCCTCTCCCCCATGGCAGGATGCAGTCCGATATAGGTTCTATATATACCTTCACATTAAACATTAGTCAAGTAGTAAAGAAGAATTATAACCATTGGAATGAACATCATGAGTCTTTTGGAGTTGTCTTATAGCCTTTGGTTGCTGAAAGGAGAGCAGTTTATCAAAGTTCATCATCATAGATGCAATGTCTCTGTAATTGAGGACAGCATTTTCCTGGTTCTGCTCCCCTCATTCAACATAATTCACCTCCTCCTTCTCCCTCTCCTGTCCCCATGGTGGCATGCAATTCAATATACCATATACCTTGACATTAAACATCAGTCAATTTATAAAGAATTATAACCCTTCTATACAACCAGACTAATGTCCAGTATGAAAGCATTTGCAAATCCTATAGTTGATTTTAAGCCTCCATGGGGTGGGGAGGGGAGAAAATTTGAAACTCAAGGCATTGTGGAATTGAATCTTATAAACTAAAAGTAAATAAATAAATCAATTAAAAAAAAGAATTATAACCAATGGAATGAATGATGAGAAAGAAGAAACAGAACAAAAAAGAGAAAGAGCAAGTAGTATGCTTAAATCTGCATTAAGACTCCATAATTCTTTCTTTGGATGGGAATAGGCTTTTCCATCATGAGTCTTTTGGAGTTGCCTTATAGCCTTGTATTGCTGTGAGGAGCCCAGTCTATGAAACTTTGTCATCACAAATACAATGTGTCTATAATTTTGCACAATGTTCTCCTAGTTCTGCTCCCCTCACTTAGCATCAGTTTATGTAAGACTCTCCATGTTATTACGAAGTCTGTTTGCTCCTCATTTCTTATAACAAAATAGTATTCCATTACCTTAATATACCACAACTGGTTCATTCATTCCCCAAGTAAAGGAGAACCACCTGATTTCCAGGTCTTGGCCATCACAAAAAGAAATGGTATAAATATTTATGTACATAGGTGTTCTCCTCCCACTAGTATGATCTCCTTGGGATAAGGACCTAGAAGTGGTATTGCTGGGTCAAAAGGTATGTACTTTTTATAGCCCTTTGGGCATAGTTCCAGATTGCTCTCCAGAATTGTTAAGTCAGTTCATAACTCAACCAACAATGTATTACTCCTCCAATTTTCACACATATCCAGAATTTATCATTTTCTTATGTTTTCATATTAGTCAATCTGACTGTTGAGATGTGGTACCTCAGAGCCATTTTGAATTGCATTTCTCTAATCAATAGTGACTTAAGCATTTTTTCATATGATTATAGATAGCTTTAATTTTTCCCTCTGAAAACTGCCTGTGCATATCCCTTGACAATTTATCAATTGGCAAATAACTTGTATTCTTATAAATTTGACTCAGGTCTCTCTATATTTTAGAAATAAAGTGTTTATGAGAGACAGTTATAAAAATTCATTCCCAATTTTCTGCTTCCCTTCTAATCTTGGTTACATTGGCTTCATTTGTAGGAAAAGTTTTCAATTTAATGCAATCAAAATTATTCATTTTGCATTTCATAATACTCTTTATTTCTTGTTTGCTCATAAATGCTTTCCCTCTCCATAAATATGACAGGCAAAGTATTCCTTGATTTCCCAGGTTGCTTACACTAGCCACCTTTAAAACTAGATCATGAACCCATTTAGAATATTTTGATGTATGTTAATAGATATTTTAGTCCAGTTTCTGTTATACTATTTTCTAGTTTTCCCAGAAGATTTTGTCAAATAATGAATTCTTACCCCAGAAACTGGAGCCTTTGGGTTTATCAAATTGTAGTTTACCATAGTCATTAACTACTATGCCTTGTGTACCTAATCTATTCCACTGAACCACAACTCTATTTCTTAGCCAGTACCAAGTAGTTTTCAGGGCTGCTGCTTTATAATACAATCAATATCTAGAATGGCTAAGCCACTGTAATGGTAATTAATTTAGCAGGTACTTAGCCCTTTGTAACTAAGGGCTAAGTTCTTCTGTGAAAGAAACAGAAGGTGTGAACTCTGTCTCCTGTTACTGACATAACAGGAAGGGGTTGGCTGAGACAGGAAGCGTGTGTGTGTGTGTGTGTGTGTGTGTGTGTGTGTGTGTGTGTGTATTTAAGAAGATCACCAGAGGACAGACAGACAGAATCAAGAATTTTTATTCCTGGTGGAAGAAGCTGTTCCACTGAGAGATTTGGAGAAGGCTAGAGTTCTCTGGAAGGCTGAAGTGGCTGCTGCATCCTGGAAGGCTGAGATTTCTTCTGGGTCCTAGGGCCAGCTGAACTGCTGGAGGACTGAATAAGCATGACTGGGATAAGACTTTCTTTGTTTGTGGCTTGGTTGATACTTGAGTTTCCAGTAACAGAAGTTTTGAAGGTTTTGAGAAGCTGGACCCTGTGAACTTCAGTGTGTAGCAAGAACTGCCTAAAGGACTGGACAAGAACCTGGGACCTGTCTGCCTCTCAATCCAGGTGACTGTTTGGTGGATTCAGGTAGGAGCTGGCACCATGGAAGGGGATAGAAGGAATCTGAGAGAACATCCTGAGTCAAGATGAAGAAAAGCCCTCTCCTTGGATATTGAACACAAGATGCAATTGAAGTTTACTAGGCACTGAGGGATGAAGGGTTTGTGTCATTTTCTATTGATTGTATTTAGTGATTAATGATACTTAGTAATTGTGAATCTGGATAAGTGACTGATTAAATTAACTTATGATTGCCCCATGAGTGGAAGACTGACTTGTACTGTGAAATGATTGAATGATTAAGTAAGGAGGGTTTCCCCCTTAGGGAAACCAGATGATTATTCTTCTGTTCTTTGTTTTAAACACTGTGGCCACTTTGGTGTAAACTATGTGGCCATTCTAATGTTAAGCTGTTGTGAACACTATATCGTGATTTTCTTTGATGAGATGTAATGTTGTGAATATTAAATTGTGATTTGTTGTGAATATCTGCCTTGATTTGTAATGGAATAAATGGAGAGTTCACTATACTATGTAATCAGAACCTTAAAAGCTGTTCACGGTAGCATTCTTTTGGGAACCTGTTTGTGCATGGCATTACAGCCACCTTTCCTAACATTTTTTTTTCATTAATTCCCTTTATATTCTAGACCTGCTGCTTGTACAGATGAACTTAATTATTTTTTTCTAGTTCTATAAAATTGTTTTTGGCAGATTGATTCGTATGACACTAAGTAGGTAAATTAATTTAGGTAAAAATTGTCATTTTATTATATTACCTTGGCCAAACCATGAGCAATAGATGTTTCCTAATTATTTAGATCTGACTTTGTTTGTATGAATAGTGTTTTGTTCTTTTGTTAATATAGCTTCTATTTTTGTTTAGGCAGGTAGACTCCCAAATATTTTATAATGTCTACAGTAACTTAAAATGGAATTTTCCTTTCTTTTTCTTGCTGTTGGGCTTCATTAGAAATATATAGAAATGCTGAGGATTAATGTGCGTTTATTTTATATCCTGGAACTTGGTTAAAGTTATTATTTTAAGTAGTTTTTTACTTGATTCTCTAAGAATTTCTAAGTATATCCACTTGCTTTTCCCATCAGATATTTTGCATTTTCTTCTGTATTTTAATTTGTCCTCTTAAAATGTTTGCTGATGGCTCTTGAAGTTGTCATGTTCCATTTGCCCATTTTTAATTTTTAAGAAATTATTTTTCTTCAATGAACTCTTGTACCTTTTTCTTTGTCACTTTGCCAATTCTGTCTTTTAAGGAGACTTTTTTTTATCAGAGAAGTTTTTTTGACCTCTTTTTTACTATTTGTCTATTTTTTTAAGATGGTGTTTTCATCAGTACTTTTGTACCTCTTTTATCAAGGTGTTGTTTCTTTAAAATTTTCTTGTATCACTCTCATTTCTTTTTTTAATTTTTCTTCCACCACTTTTATTTTATTTTAAAAACTATTTTGGGTTTTCCATCAATTACTTTTTGGGGTTGTTTTCAATTATTTTTTTTTCTTTGAAGCTTTTCTTATAGTTTTTTTGATATCATTGCCTCCTTCTGAGTTTGAGTCTTGATCTTCTTGGCATCATAGTAGATTTTTATGGTCATTCCTTTTTTCTTGCTTGCTCATTTATTCAGTCTATTTCTTTACTTTGACTTTATGTTCAATTTGGGCTCATTTCCTAGGGTGGGGAGCACTGTCCGAAATTTTAGGAATTTTTATGCTGCTCTTTTCTGAGCAAGTTCTCTGTGTTTGAAGGTTTTGTGCTTTCAAAATGATTTATTTTAGGAAGATGTGTTGTTACTAGTTTCCTGGTCTGTGTTCTGTTCCTTACCTAAGCCCCACTGATCTCTTCCAGCACATTTTCTATTGCTCCTCAAGGTTTCTGTTCCCTTTTGGTCATAAACATGGCTTTCTTCCTTGGTACTGTAGCCAAGGAGTGTGTATAGGCAATAGAAATTTCAAACAGCACCTGGTCCTGAACCCATCATGGGACTGGAGTGTCCTGTAATCTCCTTCTTACCAGCTGACTGATCATCTCTTAATTCTCTGGTTTGAGAGCTCCTAAAGCTTTTCCTTTTAGTGCTATTCCCATCTCTAAGGCCCAAAGCCGATGTTGCCCTTACACATGTACTGTGCACCATTTTCATATACTTCTCTTTCCAAATTCTATGTTGCCCTGGGCAGTAACAATGTTTCACTTTTGTTGGCTCTCCCACTCCATGTTCAGGAGTTCTTTTAAAACTATTTGGAGGGAAATGCTGATAGAGTTTGACTGAAGCTCTTTCTCTACTCCACCCTCTTGGCTCCACCTCATATTTTTGGTCCCTTCCATTCTTAAGATCTTGTAATTCTATCTTTTCAAGGAGGAATAAAATCTATTTTTGTCCATTTATGAGTTAAATGGCTAATTTTGGCTCTGAAACATATTTATGGCAAACATTCACATCTTCATATTATGGCACAAAAATCTAAACTGGAGAAAAATATCATCCAGAAACAACATAGAAAAAAGAAACAAATATATGTGGATTTCTTTTTTGGTTGTGGAACAGAAGATGAGAGGGTGGAGGTATGTGGGAGCATAAGAGCACAGCACATATATTATTATTCATTATATAGTGCAGCATAGGAAAAAAAAATCACTGATGGAGCTGGGATAAAGTCAGCATAAATAGCAATGATTCACTCTTATGGGAATCCACAGCTCCTGGGTAAACATAATCTTGGTAATTTTGCCAAACAGAGGGGAAAAAAAAATCATCAGGACCAATGCATGTTCTCACTTCAACATAGCAAAAATAACATGATTTTTTTTTTTTGCTTATACAGCACCTTTCTGAGAATCAACTTACAATTCTTTATTGATTTCTCTGCCTTTTGATCTTTGAAATATTCAATATTGCTTTTAAAATTCTTGGTATCTATGTTGGTGTAGTCAAGACTGCATTGCTCCAAAGTTCAAATATGATTTACATCAATACCAAGGAAGCTGAAAGAGCATGAACCTGTGTTTCACTTCTGGTCCAGAGCTACCTATCTGATCATACTAGATTATTTGACTCTCAATCCCTATACATTAAAAGAGAAGGTGTCAAATCACAGGAGTCATACTATCCTAAAAACAGTGCTAATTTGTACAAGTGTAACACTGTCATTATACCTCTTAGCTTTGCTCTGCTATGCCATGTCTGAGAGTACCTTTGTCTTTTTGAGTTATGGAACTACCATCTGGCTAAAAGTTACTGTGCCAGCTGTGAGAATGATATATGCAGGAGTTAGAAAATTCCATCCCCCCCCCCACACACACAAAGAGACTTAATGAGTAGAATAGATTTGTTAATTCATAACACGTTTATTTAAAATTTGCATAAGGCTTGTGCATCCTAAGTGTTCCTTGGGTATTAATTTATTTCTTTTCTTTTTATATTTTAGGTCAGATTCTCTTGCTTTGTAAATTTTTTCTTATATCCATTCTATAGACATAAACCTTAGACTTTAAATATGTTTTTTCCCCCCCAGAGGGAGGACTAAAAGTCTTAAGCATTTTGAGTTATGAGAAGATAATGTTAACAAAAATAAAAGAATTTCATTACATTTATTTACACATGAAATAAATCATGATTTTTCAAATAAATATTAAAGCTGAAATGGGACTGGATTTCAGCACTTTCATACCATTGATCCTACTTCATGATTTCTTTTCAAAAGCAATTACCATCTGTATTTAATTCTGAAGTACCAAAAAATTTAATCATTAATGAATGCATTTCAAAATTTAAACACAGTGGGAAGTTCTACTCTGTGGGGAATTTCAGATGTCTATTTTGAATAAAGTGTTGGCATTCAATTTAGTCATATTAGTTCAAGTAATGGAACTTACAGCCCACATTATGAGAAACCAACCTGATGTTCTAACTACTAATTAAAAGTTCAAATCAACTTTTAAGTAAAATAAAACATCCAATTATAGGTTAATAGAGTAAATACCTCACCTATTCTAAGATAAGGGGACTGAATTAAACAATAGACCATATGTACTATGTCATGGGCAAAGGAAGGAAAAGGATATGAAGGGAAGGAAAGGGAACAAGAAAAGACATGCTAAATTTTATTTTAATCTCTCCTTGAATATTTTCTATTGCTACTAGTTGTCAATTAAATGTATTGATGTAAGCTTTCAAAAGACACAGCTCTTGAAATATAATAACTTGACACAAATATAGTAAAATAGTTAAATTTTGATACACATTAGCCTTGTGGCCATGCAGAGGTCATTTAAGGTCTAAGTGCTCCAGAAAAACCTTCTAGAGAAATTTTATACTGGAATTATTTTACTGAAATGAAATCATACCTTGTTTACCAAGAGACCAAAAAAAAAAAATCATTGCTCTCATGAAATCACTTTTCTTCATCTACAGCTGCTGTGAGTGCCTTCACATTGTGGTCACATCCAGGAACACATTTTTCATCCTAATCACATTATAAAAATAGAGATTATTTAATTTTAAAAAATGTCAGCACAATAAGAGACCACAGTTATAGAACAAAGATATAGAACTACACATTGAAATAATGTAAATCTCTTGCTGTCTCTTAGAATTCTATATCATAACTCTCCAGTAACCTTCTGAAACATATTCTCAGCTTTGGAAAACTCTTTAAAAATCTACGTTTAATAACAATTTAAAATCCTCTTATCACTGTTCTTCAGTCTCTCTACTCAATCTAAAGAAGAATTCCATTAAATCACTTGTCTACACCCTGATCTTTGTATGTACACATCACTCTCAGAAAAGGTTAGAGAATGGAATTTGATGTTAACCACTTCCATCTCTTTAAAATTTTAACCTATTAAAAGAGCACATCACATCTTACTATGAATTTCAACATGAAGGAAAAATGTATGATAATCTGAATTTGGCCCTTTCTTAACCCTTTCTCCATATTAAATTTAGTATAGGTTACTGATTTGTAGAATTCTAATTCCATCTTTATTTCACCAATGATTTAATGAGTCCATTTTAACAGCCAATTCTATCTTTTACGGTAATCTTTTTTCTCTGTATTTGTCATTTTTTAATTTGGTTAAAAGAAGGTTGCTATTTGTGATTGTGAAATAAGTAATAAAAATTGACTATTTCCAGAACAAGTCCCTTCAGGGTACACCTGTTTATTGTATCGTAGGTCCTGACAGAATGACAGATGGGAATTCCTTCATCCAGATAATATTATTTTATCAGGCCAGCAGGATGGGGAAGTGGAAAGAAAAATAGATGTGGCATCATAAAACCTGTGTTAAAAAAACTTGATTGGACTTCCTATTAACTGTGCGACTTCAGACTTAACATTTAATTTTTTTCTTTTCAACTATAAAAACAGAGGTTTTGACTGAATGAACCGTAAGGTCCATTACAACTCAAAATACATGCTAACTCCTATGGAGTAGGGCAAGTCACATAACATTAATCAATTAGCTACTCTGACCAACACGGGGAATCAAGACATTTCCAAAAGACTCCTGATGAAAAATGTTGTCCATATCAAGAGAGAGAATTGAAGAACCATGAATTCAAATAAGAAGCATACATTTTTTAATTTTATTTTTCTTGCTTATTTGTCTTCTCTTTCAACATGGCTAATACAAAAATATATTTTGCATGATTTCACATGTATAACTGATACTATATTGACTGTTTTTTTCCAATCACTGGGGCAGGGGTAGGAGGGAGAGAGAGAATTTTGGGCTCAATATTTTTTAAGGAATGTTACCAATTTAGAAAAATGTAATTTAGAAATATTTAACAAAATAAATAAAATATATTTTAAAACATTACCTCCATAATTTTATTAAGACTAATCAATCACAAAAACAATAAATTAACCTCTGATTTCCAAAAAGCGCAAGCATTCATTGATTTCTAAAGTGTTATTGCTCATACAGAAAATTCAATAACCTAGAGCTGCTTTAAACTGGCTCCTTCACACATTTGTAGATAATCATGTATTATCAGACAATGCTGCCATTGCCTTTATTGGCCGGTAGCAGGGAAATGTAGGTATTATGAGACTTTTATTTCTGTTTTAAATGCCTTTTATAAGTATTTGTTTTGACTTCTCACACAAATTAAAAGAACAACTGTTTTAAATTCTTATAAAAACTATGCTAGTCTGACAAAACAATATTCCACATTGGACATATCCATACATTCATACTTTATTCTAGAGGGCAAGTTAATCACCTCTGTGCTGTAAAATAATTAAAATTGACAAATAATCTTTTATTCTGGTCATTTCTTGGATCAGATGTGAAAAGTAAATAATCTTCTTTGAAGTACTTTAGAATTCAATTCAATGGTATAACTAATGATGATTTTATCACACTCATGCTAAAA
>JAQQSU010011420.1:0-12171 GCA_028627135.1 Pseudochirops cupreus
TTCCTGCAACGTTCTTTTTTCTCTTCCCAATTTTTCTTCCATTTCCCTTATTTGGTTCTGAAAATCCTTCTTCAGCTCATCTCTAGCTTTAAGGCATTCTTCATGTTTATTGGAGGCCCCTGGTGGGGGTGCTCTGACTGTGCTCTCCTCCTCCCTCTCTCTTCCATGATCTTTCTTTTCCCCAAAGAAGGAATCTACTGTTTGGGAGCTGTTCTTACTTTGCTTCTTATGCTTATGCTTACTCATGGTTGTTCAGACCGTGATTTTTTTTTTAAATCTCTGTGGGGCTCTGCTTCCAGAAGGGAAAGCTCTGTCCCATATTGCTGGGGTCCTCCTGGCTGCCGTAGCTCTCAGGTAGATGCTGGGACTCTTCCTACTTACTTCTGGCTGACTGGATAATGAAGACCAAGACCGAGGCCCAAGAAGGCAATCCGGATCCAGGCCACTCAATGCGAGAGCACTGGCCTCAGAACAATCGCTAAGTCCCTCTGCTGTCTGCAGGCTGTGGGCCAGAAGCTGCAACACAGAGGTGGCTGCAAAACCTCTGCCTTTCGCTTTTCCGCTCTGGAGGCCTTTCAGCAGGATGCTTATCTCCCCCTTTTGCAATTCCCACTGAGCTAGTTCTGAACGCTGCTCACAGCTGCCGCTAATCTGCTCACCAGAGAGGTTCCTCCACTCCTCCCATCCAGCCTCCCCCAGGGCACAACCGCGGCTTCAGGCCAGGCTTGTTCTGCTTTGCAGTGCTGATATGGTTCCTCATAGCCGAGCTGACTTTAGTGGGAAGTATCTTTGTGTGCGTTTTGGAGTTCTAGGATTGGTTTAGAGTCCTATTTTATGGGTATGTTGGGGTTGCTATGTGAGACGTGCGATATATGTTGCTGCTGCTACATCACCATCTTGGCTCTGCCCCCAAGGATAAAATATTAAAAGCAACAGAAATAAAACAATTTAAATATGATGGTGACACAATTAGAATCACACAAGGCCTAGCAGTGGAGACATTGCAGAGTGAGGGAATACGTAAAAGGGAGGTATAGAATAGTGTTTAGATTAGTGGGAATGGGAGGATAAGGAAGGGATCTCTAGAAGGGAGGGTGAGGAAATAGCTTAGAGGGGGCCATAGAAGCATGTTTAGATTTATGAGAATAGGAGGATTGGGAAGGGTTCCTTGGAGTGAGGTAGGCAAGTAATAGGAGGGCAAGGTATTGGGTAGAAATAAAGTAGAGGAGGAGAGAGGGATAGGAAACAAGTGATGTGCACAAACATAAAAACAAAAATTAGGAGTAGAATTTGGGAAAGTATTATGTCTCTATATGTATATATGCATATATGTATATGTGTATGTATATATCTATAATCAGAGAGAAATATATCTGCATTTAATCGTAGTCTTCTGGGGTTGGGGGAGGAAGAATAAAGTAAAAAATGCACAGCAGAGAACAAAAGAAAGCTTATAAAGAAGCAAAGAAAAGATGGACGGCTCTCAATATAAATGTGTAGTATTTATCATATAAGCTTTCTTGAAATGAAAATTTATTTTTACATATTTTGAATCCTCTTATGTTCTGATATGCACAAGACATGCTTTTTCCCTTTCTTACTTTCTATTTAATTTCCATTATTTAAGTTTATGATATGTTTTTGTTTCTTTTCTCTATTCTGTATTTGTGATCTTGAGTTTCAAATTATCCCCCTTCCTCCCTTTTCACACCCCACCCCCTTGAGAAGGCAAGCAATTTAATATAGATTATACATGTGTAGTCATGCAAAACATACATAATAGTCATGTTGTGATGAAAAATATAGATAAAAAAACTCTCAAGAAAAAAAAGTAAAAAAATGTATGCTCAATCTCTCTGACACCATCAGTTCTTTCTCTGATGATGGGTAGCATTTTTCATCATAAGTCCTTCTGAGTTGTCTTGGATTATTGTATTGCTGAAAATAGCTAAGTCATTCACAACTGATTATCTCACAGTATTGCTGCTACTGTGCATCAGTACATTTCACTTGGCATCAGCCCATGTAAGCCTTTCCAGTTTTTTCTGAGAGCGTCCTGTTCATCATTTCTTACAGTACAATATTATTCCGTCACAATTGCATACCACAACTTGTTCAGCCATTCCCCAACTGATGGGCAGTCTCTAAGTTTCCAATTCTTTACTCACAAAAAAGTGCTGCTCTAAGTGAGTATTTTTGTGCACATAGATCCTTTTCTTTTCTTTTAGTCTCTTTTGGGATAGAGACCTAGTAGTGGTATTGCTAGTTCAAAAGGTATTCATGGTTTTATACCCCTTTGGGCACAGTTCCAAATTGCCCTACAAAATGGTTGAATCAGTTCAAAATTCCATCAATAGTGCATTAATGTCTCATTTTTCCCATATGCCTTCAGCATTTGTCATTTACCTTTTCTGTCCTATTAGCCAGTGTAATAGGTATGAGATAGTACCTCAGAATTGTTTTAAATTGCATTTCTCCAATCAATAGTGGGTTGGAATATTTTTTCATATGACTATACATTGCTTTGATTACTTTATCTGAAAACTGATTTTATCTTTGGATCATTTATAAGTTGGGGAATAGCTCTTTTATAAATTTGACTCAGTTCTCTATATGTTTGAGAAATGAAGCCTTTACCAGAGAAACTTACTTGAAAATGTTTTTTCACACTTACTATTGCTAACTGTATTTACCTCCATTCCATACCTATCCATGATTATTTTCTCTCTCATGGCCACAAGCTCTGCTGTGCTAGTGTTCCTCCTTACCCTGGGACTGCCACGCAGGACTGTGACCTGGATCAGAGTATGGGAAAAGCAAGAGTCCTGCCTCTGTTAGCAAAGATACTCCTGTAATTTCCTGATCAGTTGTTTAAACTCCTTATTGTCTATAGCCTGAGAGTTCTGGAAGCAGCCACTGCCACAGCTGCTGCTGTTGCTAATTCAGTCACTCCCAAGGTCTGCTCTTGGTTTGCTGGAGTAGTGGGGAGAGTTGGGGGATGGGGTTTTGCTGGTGCACCCTGCACTGGACTGTGTTCCACTCTCACCCAGGTACAAATAGACCTTTTCTGCCAACCTTCCCAGTTGTCTTGAGTTAGAAATTTGTTTCACTTCATCTTTTTATGGGTTCTGATGTTCTAGAAATTTGTTTAGAGTCATTTTAAAAGGTATTTGTAGGAGTTAAGGGAAGATCTCAAGGGAGTTCCTGCTTTTCTCCACCATCCTGACTCGACCCTCCCCCTCCTTGTTTCCTTAGGATAATTAGGGTATTTGGCAGCATTAGCTTATCGGTTTTCAAACATACCTTTCTTGATATTTCAGTGGGATGGATTCTTCCATTGTGTTAAATTCCTATCCTTCAAAGGCCAACTTAAATGCTACCTAATCCTAAAATCCTGTCCTGTTTTACAGGTTAGCAATGACCCTTTTCATGTGGGACCTCATAAAGACCTTTTCTTATATCTCTTTCATTCACTTACCATGAATTATTTCTCATTTGTTACGTACTTTTTGCTTGAATCAAATAATTGTTTCACACTAATTGTTTTGTTGCTTCAGTAAGGTATTTTATTTCTATATGTATTTCATAGTATAATTATATATATATATATATATATATATATATATGTCACATTCTTCAATAAGCTGTAAGTACAAGAGGACAGGTATCATATTTTATCTAAACAGGCTGAGCAAATGCCCATAAAGAGAGTACCATTTCTTGCAGCCCTGAACTCCTTTCAAGGATTAACTTAAATGTCTTCCTAGGAGAGGTCTTTTTTTGATTCCTCCAGTTACTAAGGTTACACACCCTATCCCTTAATTGCTCTACATCTGTGTTGTATTTAAATTATAATTGCTTAAATAGGAAGAAATATGTTACAGTGGAGAAAGCACTGATTGTAGGGTCAGTGGACCTAGGTTCAATTTTTTTTCCCCCTCTGGTATTTACTAACCATGTAACATGGACGAGTTGCTTGAGGTGTCTTTTTTCTTAGCCTAAGTTAAAGGAGTTGGTCTTTCAAGTCCTTTTGAGTTCTACAAGTATGATTCTCTGAACTACATACAATTTATTTCCTCCCAGCAACATCCTTGATACTAGGGATGGTTTGATTCTTCCTTCCTTCCTTCCTTCCTTCCTTCTTTCCTTCCTTCCTTCCTTCCTTCCTTCCTTCCTTCCTTCCTTCCTTCCTTCCTTTATTGCTTCCCGAGCACCCTTCTCTATGCTTACAATACAGTAACTACTTACTAAATACTTCTCAAATTAAAGTGAATTCATTATTCATAGTTTTTATTAGTGACATGTCACTGCTCCTTTCTCCTCAACCTGGAAATATCTAGTAGTATATAAGATAGCATACTGGATTTGGAATCAGGAAGACATGGGTTCATATCCTTCCTGAAATACTTCCCCTCTATATATCTCTTGAGAAATCACTTAGGCTCCCTGTGCCACCGTTTTCTCATTTATAAAATGATAGGTTTGGATTTGATAGTTTCTAAGATACCTCCAAGACCCAAACCCTATGATCTTAGAGTATGTATATTATCCTGCTGGCATAGGCATGCATTAAGCTGGGCCAAGCATGCCTTGGTGTGCCATCACACTTGGTCCATGCTTTATGTATATTTATCTCCACTGAGTATTGACAAATACCTATCCATATTTTGGAGTAAACTGATTTTACATGATGCAGTATAGTACAGTCTTTAGAAAGCTCTTAGTTCAAGTGTAATTTTGAACACATTGGCTATGTCACACTTGACAAATAAGTCACTTCACCTTTTAATGCTCTAGGCATTTCTCTAAGTAAACAAGTTAACAAACATTTATTATGCACTTATTTTGAGCTAGACTCATTGCTAAACCTTGAAATTAGAAATATAGGCAGAAAGAAAAAAAATTCCTGATCTCAAAGAACTTCTGGAAGGACCCAATACAGAAAGGAAGCTGAAAAGTACATTGAAGAGGGAGAGTAGAAGGTACTTACATGGGGGTGAGTGGGGAGAATGGTGAGGGATGGTAAAGAATGTCCAGAGAGTCAGGGGTGTAGTTCAGAGAGGAATGTAGATGTGCTTTTGCTTAGACACTTTCCTTAAAATGGAGTTTGGGGAAAGTACCCAATTAAAGGAAGAGGCCATAGGAACAAAATATACTTTACTATAGTCTCATATGGTTATAAATGCAGAGAAAAGGTGCTAACCTATAAGATGTAGAGACAGTTTTTTCATCAGAGATCCTGCTAGGGAAATAACAGGTCTAGTTACTATTTCTGGGCATAGCATTTGGTTCCACCTTTACTGAAAATGGAAAATAGAGATGTGCCGGTAAAACTGTAAAGACCCATCCATACACTATATTGAACACAGGTGCATCATATTGTAGTAAAATGTCCTCTCTGACAGTGTTGAATTTCAGTGAAACTTTACAAAACTCTTAAATAGTGATATAAGTAATAATGAAATTTTACTAGTGGTTTCCAACTAATCAGAAGCCATTTGTATGGCACTAAGTTTCTTTAAAAATGTATTCTATTTTTAATTTTACCAGGTATATTTTTCCTGGTCTTGAATAAAAGCAGAAGAAAGTTAGATGTCTCATTTTACCATATCATGCATCAATATAATGAGTCCATTAGTACAAAATATCTAGCTATTATTACTCCAATTTGCGTATGCAATATATTGTAAAGTTGTCATAAAAATATTCTTTTTCCTGTGGTATAATGTCATGATATTTAGGAGTGGCCATTTTTCTGGGAGCACTGTTGTAGTATATTGCCCCATTAAACCATGAGCCACACTTAAAAGAATTTCACTACAACAGATCATAGTCCTTTGTAATCTTTTTTTCCCATTTTTCCTATCTTTTTTATTTTGAAGAATATTTCATCTACCCCATCAAAACCTAAGCTTTTTAATGTAATTGACAAGTGAAACCTATTCTTCAAAATTAAAATTAATTAACTGCTAAGCACTTTAGCCCATTGCAATGGATTTTTTTCCTTTATGGCTATTTTCAATTATAACATCCTACAAATGTTTTCTTCCCAGATAGTTCTGTTTCCTATTAAAGAAGTTATGGCACGAAGGATCTCGTATGGACACCAGACTCCTATGCCTACAACAGAAGTGATACCTGAATGTTCACTGATCAAAGAAAATGGTGGAGAAAAGGAAGAGTTAAATTAAATTTTTTTAGATTAAAAAAAATTGTACTTTTTCTAACATCAGATTTAGGTTGTTAAAAAAGAAGGTTCACATGCCTGTTAAGTGGATAGTAACACATTTGACTTCCTATACCATGTTCTTCACCATCACATCAGAATCCTACTTCCCTAAATTTTACAAATACCAGATATGTATGTGGGCAAATGTGATTCATTTTGCCTTAGCAAATAGGAGCAGGGGAATTAACAATATCAAGTGATCTCACTTCTGTGGAGCAAAAAAGCAAAGAAAAGAACATATAGCCATAGCCAGCAGGACCATGTGGGTTACTATAGATGAGAAAGTCCCTGTCACATAGGCATATGACTTGGAAGCATAAAGAAATTTCTTTTCTGTGGAACATACAATGTGTGAGTGGAAGAGGTTTTAAAAAAAGAAAGTCAATTTTACTTTGTGCTAAATCAATGAGAAATTTGGAAGAACAAATTTTCCCTGATCTAAAGATATGTGTTCAAGTTGTGACAAAGTTCTTAGGTAGAATGATTTCTGTACTGTTTTCCATTTTCTCTCACGCTATTAATTCTCCAGCACATAGTAATTTTCAGTATGTTCTTCTACTCTAGAATATCTTTCTCCATTTCTTCATGTCTTTAAATGCTTTATGCCCTGAACTCCAGGTTAAGACCCACCATGTTCTATGAAGACTTTCCTGAGAAATGTAATCACTGCTTTAAATTGCCTGTGCGTTGTTTTATCTGAACCACATAGTTATTCTATACTAATTATATATAGTGTCTGTTCATCAATTGTTTCATATGTATCTATAGAGGTATGAAACAATATATACATATTTATAGAGGTACAAATATATTAAAATTCTTATTCATATGTAAATATATATTTAAATATATTTGCAGAGATGAAACAATTACTTTTGTACAAGTATATATTCAAATATATGTGAAATATGTATATAAAATATATATTTTATATAAATATATAACATATATGTCTGTATATATGTATATGTGTGTATATGTAAATGCATATCTATACATATACATAATGTATATATTGTGTCTCTAGATATGTATTGCACCCAGGGCAAATATAGGGACAGAAGGATGTCATAGGCATGGCTCTGAAGCCCACGCCCTCAGGTTCAGTGTTGGGACAAAATGAGTCATTTGTGAGTCACTGAACATTTAACAAAGGAGGAGGTTTACTTTGCCTGAATACAGCAAGGATGCAAAGATGATACAGTGGCACTTAGCTTCTCTGGATAGAAATGGGTTTGATCAATATGCCAGCATATTTGAGCTCAGGTCTTACTGACTATAAGGGCAGTGTTCTCTATACCACATTGCCTAGCAGCCTCTTTTTAATAAATACAACCATCATCAGTGGGACAAGTACATATAGATAGACAGATAGATGTAGATATACATACATATGTATGTATGTATATCTGTGTGTGTGTATCTCCTGTATTGAGGCATAAATATATATGTCCAGGGCACAAGTGTGGAAGGGCACACACACAGTAGATAAGTGTGTCTGGGGCACAATTGCCATGGCTAATATACCTCTAACAGTGTCTACTCTCATCGTCTTCTGGTGAATTCTATTTGTCTATTTGGGCTGCTCCCAGTTGAGTGTCATGTCCTCTACTTCCCACTAAATATCATGACTCTTGTTCCTCTTTTTCCTCAAATTTTCTCTCTACCATTACCTGTTAGGATTTAATTAGAGTCCTCAGATATGGTATTCTTACTTATTAAAGGAGAAATGAGCATTGTCAACTCTCATAGCTTAGAGCACAGAAGTGAAGCTTCACCTCTTTTATCAAAAAGTCAACCAACCAATCAATCAACTGACAACCACTCATTAAGTGCTTAATATATGTCACAAACTATGCTGTGCTCTGGAAATACAAAGATCAAAGTGTGTCATTATACTAAAGGAATTTATCATCTCTCAGTGAAACTGTATTTACAAATATGAATAAGCACAAATATATATTAAATAAATATGAGTTATTTTGGGTAGGGACATTAATAGCTGAGTAGTTTAGAAGAGGCCACATGTAGGAGGTGGTATTAGGATTAAGTGTTGAACAAGTCTAGGAATTTTAAGAGAGAGAGAGCCTATGTAAGTGCAAGGAGATAGTAAATTTTGGAAAGTCATAAATAAAGCAAAAAAAAAAAAAGCCTGGACATGTACACTGAAACTAAAGTAAGTAAGAAACTTTAAATGCTATGGAGAAGAGATTACATTCATAGCTGGAAAATACAAGGAACCACTGGAATTTATTGAAATAATAATGGCAGATCTATGCTTTAAGAATGTTAATTTTGTAGTTGTGTGGTAAATGAATTGTAGAGAGAAAGATTTGAGGTAGAGAAACTGATTAGGAGCTTGTTGTAATAGTCCAGATGAAAAAGAACACAAACTTGAATGAGGGTAGTGAATTTTTGAGTAGAGAGAAGGGATATATGTAAGATATGTGTTTGAGTTGCTTCTGGGGACAACTAGTTCAAATCCATCAGGGAGTTGTTGGTATATACAGATTTGGGATTCTTCTACATACAGACGATAATTGATTGAATGAGAGTTGATGAAGTCACCAAGATTACTGAAAAAAGAGGGAAGAGGACACAGGACAGAGAATTGAGGCTTCTGTCCCATAGTTATGAGATGAGATATAGATGGTAATCCAACAAAACAGACTGAGAAGGGAAAAAAAAAGGCAAGTAGATGAGAGAAGAATCAAGAGATAGCATGTTATATAAATTTCAAGAGAAGTAAGTATCTCAGAGAAAAGCTTGATCAGTAGTATCAGGCTATTTTGAAAGACAAGACCCTTGTACACCCAATCACTAGATTTGAGGTTTGCCAGCTCCCAGATTTTTAGCAAGGGAAACTAAATTGTTTTGGAACACAAAAGAGCTAGCTAGCCAATTAGAGCACATGGTCATTAAGTCTGTCATTTGAATTCTACTTCTTCTTGGTAACATGATGTACATACTTTCCCCAAGCCTCTGTGAGTTCTTTGTTTCTGTCTTTGATCATTGTGTTGATCAGAACATTCATATGAGTCATTCATAGCTGATCATCACACAATGTTGCTGATACTGTGTGCAATGTTTTCCTGATTCTGCTTATTTTACTTGGCATCAAGTACAAGTCTTTCCAAGTTTTTCTGAAGTCTGCCTGTTCATTATTTCTTATTGCAGTAATATTCCATTGCATTTTTATACCACAGCTTCTTCAGCCACTTATCAATTGATAGGCATCCCTTCAATTCGAAATATTTTGCCACCACGAAAAGGGCTGTTATAAGTATATTTACACCTGTAGATCCTTTCCCCATTTTTATTCTCTCTCTAGGATACAGACCTAGAAGTGGTAGTGATGGATGTGTGCTTTGTTTTTGTTATAAATATTTATAGATTTCTCCCACTTTGTAAGATTATCTTTTGTAATAAAATAAAACAGTTAAGTGAAACTAATAATACAGTGATATCATTGGAAACGTGTGTCATTTGACATCTGTAGCAACAGTCAGTGCCAGGAACAACAAATTATTCATGAAACAGAATTTAGACCAACTAGCATTTATTGAATTGGACAGTAGGAGAGTCTCACCAGAAGAGGCAAAGACTCCCAGAATTGTGTAAAAAGTTAAAATGGGTTTCAGGGAGTGAACAATAAGGAGGGGTTGGGGAGATAGAGCAAAAGCTGATACATCAAGGTCCCTGTTGCTGGTCCTGGAGGCTGGTATGGCACAATGACCCTTTTACTCAGTGTCTTGGTTAGGGGTATCTGCATAACACTATGTGGGTATTAGGCTGTTTCTCAGACCAGGTTTCACAACAAGACACCATAGCACATTCTGTTTTGGGTTATTTGCATTGCAAGCATGAATGGGAGTATACAGACATATGTGTGAACAAAATGAAGTGATTTTCAAAATGGAGTAGGTCTGGATACATATAGCTCTACCTCTCATCTCCCATTCAACTCTTTCACTTAAAAAAAAGAATGAACAGAAGTCTATGTTTTCTGCTTTCCATTCCCATACCACTGGGGGAGAAAAAAAAGAAAAGAAAAGAAAAGAAAAAAAAAGAAGTGTTTTATAATAAATATATATATCACATCAGTTTAACATAGTACTAGAAATGCTGACGATAGCAATAATTCAAGATAAAGAAATTGAAGGAATAACCATAAGTAAGGAAGAAACAAAATTATCACTTTTTACAGGTGATATGATATGGTACTTGAACCATTTTATTATTCAATAAAATAATTGAAGCTATTAATAACTTTAGCAAACTTTTAGGATATAAAACAAATCCATAAAATCACCAGCATTTCTTTATATTATCAATAGAACCCAGCAGGAAGAGAAAGAGAAATTCCATTTTAAATTATTACAGAATGAATAAAATACTAGGGAGTCCACCTTTCAAGAAACACACAAGAGCTATACAATTACAACTATCAACAACTACTTCTGCTGAGCATTTAAAACCCTTCACAATCTTTCCAGAGTCTTTCTACATTTTCCTTGCCTACATATGCTTACTGATTCAGCAGCACTGGCTTTGCCATTCCTTCCTCAACAATTCTTCTACTGATTCAATGCATTTTCACTGGTTTTCCCCTGTGCTTGGATGGTTTTCCCTTTTCCCCTCAGCCTCTTCTTTTTCTTCAAGACTTGGCTTAAATCCAAGTTTCCATTGGAAGCCTTTCTATGCTTCACTTTCTTTACAAATGTCTTCTCTCAGAGATTGTTTCATTCACACTATATGTCTGTGTGTGTGTGAATATATATATATATATATATATATATGTATATATATATACACACACACACACACATACACACACATATACACACATACATAGATATACAAATATATACATATACACATACATATATATATGTATATATGTAATTGTTTGCATAGAGTCTTCTCCTTTAGAATGTGAAGTCCTTTAATCGAAGGCCCTGTTTTTGCCTTCTTTGCATGTTCAGTACTTATCACAGTTCCTGGCACATAGTGTTTTAAAATACTTATTTTTTAAAATTAACTTTTGTTTATTTTTAGTTTACATCATTCGTTTCCATGAGATTTTGAGTTACAAAATTTCTCCCCATCTTTCCCCTACCCACCACCCCAAAACAGTGATCCCATATTTACCCCTCCCCCAATCCGCTATCTTCTATATCCTCCCCCATGACTCCTCTGACTTTCCAGTAAGGCAAGATGTATTTCCTTACCCCAGTGCCTGTATATCTTAATTCCCAGTTACTTGTCAATAATAATAATAATTTTGTATATACATATATATATATGTATATATATATATATACACACATATTTAACATTTGATTTTAGAACTTTAAATTCTAGATTATATCCCTACCTCCCTCATCACCTACCCCCACTGGAAAGACAAGCAATTCAATACAGGCTGTACTTGTGTAGTTACATAGAACATCTCCACAATGGACATATTGTGAAAGACTGACTATATTTCCCTCCTTCCCGTCCTGCCTCCCACTTGTTCTATTCTCTACTTTGTCCCTGTCCCTTTACAGAAGTGTGTGCTTCTAACAACCCTCCCTCCCACCTCCCCTTCCCTTCATCATCACCCCTCTCATTACCATCCCCCCTACTCTCCTTCAGGGCAAGATACCCAATTTAGAGTGTAAATCATTCCTTCTCTAAGCCAAATTCAATGACAGTAAGATTGACCCATTCCCCCTTGCCCTCCCATTCTTCCCCTCCATTGTAACAGCTATCCATTGCCTCCTCTATATGAGATGATTGACCCCGTTCTGTCTCCCCCTGTCTCTTCTCCTTATATTCCTCTCCCACCTCTCAATTTCATCTTTTAAAATATCATCCCTTCCTATTCAACTGATCCTGTTCCCTCTGTCTATGTACATATATATATATATATATATATATATATATATATATATATA
>JAQQSU010011421.1:0-12171 GCA_028627135.1 Pseudochirops cupreus
GATAGATGATAGATAGATAGTAGATGGATAGATAGATGGTAGATAGATAGATAGACAGACAAGTAGATAGATAGATAGATAGATAGATAGATGATAGATAGATAGACAGACAAATAGATAGATAGATAGATAGTAGATAGCAGATAGTAGATAGATAGATAGATAGATAATAAATTGGGGGGATCCTCAGAGGAAAGGCACTAAAGATTAAGGAGTATTGAGAAAGGTTTCTTACAGAAGATGGGACTTTAGTTGAGACTTGAAGGAAGACAGGGAAACTAGGAACTGGAGAGGAGGGGAGAAAAGTATTTCAGGTACAGGGAAATGCTAGTGAAAACAATTGGATTTGGGAACTGGAGTGGCATGTTGGAGGAATGGCAATGGGAATTCTTTACTTCTTCCTTTGACCTTTACTCAGTGATCTCTCATTTGACAGCTTCCATGGATCTACTACAATCTACCATTCTTTGACATAAAAGTGGCTGCATTTACCTTGAAATTATTACAACTACCTATATTCTGGAGTAGATGACACTCTATGGGCACCAGTCAGATTGAACATACCTAACTGGCAAAGTATGGGGGAAAAGTTTTATTTCTTTATCTAACAAATAGTAGATTCCTGGATCAGATTTATGTTTTGTCAACTGAGATCTCTAATCACCTTAGACCAGATCCCATAAATTGCTTTCTTGGACCGAGTTTAAATGGCACTTGAGGTTTCAAAATTAGTGCTTCATTTCTCTTTTGACAACTCCAATTCTTTTCTTCCATTTCTGAGTCAAGGCAAGCCTATTTCATTCTCCTTTTTTCCTCTAGTTTTCTTCCTCTCCCCACTCCTTCCATTTTTATTTTTCCTCTATCATCCTTTTGGAAAAGACTGAATAAACGGTCAGTGGAAAAACTATAATGAGGGAGCATAGTTCTCACACTAGAACATCTGGGGATAGCTAAAGCCTAATTTCCTCTCCTTTCCTCTACCAGATATGTACGTTTTGTGAACTATGTAACTAGTTTCTGAGGCTCTACTGGTTTAAAACATTCCAACAAATATCCTTAACCATTCCAATTTCTTTCTTCCCCCATCGTAAGTCCTGGATATATCTCCTAGCTAAGTATAGAATAGGACAGGCTGGGGGTGGGGGCTCTGTGTAGCATGGTTCCCAGAGCACTCGTCTGTTGGTAGAGAATGCAATACAAAAGGGCTTAAGCTATATTACTAAAACACCCAACACTTAACTTAAGAGGTACTAAGGAATTCTAAAGTCCATATGATAAAAAATTTTAAGGTGGAAAGAATCTTACAGTCCAGTCTCTGACAGGTTAATTTCTGACTGTAGAATCCAACCCCTTTATTTTACAGGTTAGGAAACAGACTGAGTGTGTTGCCCATATTCTCACAGCTAGAGCAGAGTATTAGTCAAAAAATAGGGAAGATCTAGATTCAAATCTTTCCTCAGACACTAGCCATGTGACCCTAGACAGATCACTTAATTCCTCTCATCCTCTTGTTCCATCTACATAATGACTTTGTGGCATTTATGGTGTTTTAAGGTCTAATCTAGTTCTAAATTTATTATCCTATGAACTTTGGAACCCCTGACTACCATTCAGGTTCATTTAAAGTGTTTCAGAAATATGGCTCAAGCCCTCATGTAGTTCATGCTCTACCAACAGACCAGAAACTATTCCTCAAATAGCATAGCTTTTAATTAAGATGGTAAAAAAAATCCAAAGCCTTGCTTTACACCATTCCTTCTGAACTACATGAAGCATTCATTGACATTTTCTGTTTCAGAGGTCCAGGAACATAGATCACAGATTGAATGGGGAAAGGGGAATATTAAAAAAAAAAAAGTCAAGTCATATATTCAGACACCCACTCAGAAGATAAAGAGATGGTGAGTGAACTTGGTGGTGGTTGGTGTTGAGCTGGGGATTTTCTGGAAGCCACTTCCTGTTTCAAGGGAGTAGATCATCTTTTCTGAAACTTGTGGTGTTCAAATGTATGAATGTTCACTTAGAATTTAGCTGGTTCATCTGTTCCTTGCTTCCAGTACCTCCTGGCCAAATTTATTGCCCATGGCTGAAGAAAGGATTTTTTTTTCACTAAGAAACTTGTTTTGGCTTGAAGCAAAGTTCAAATAATATTTACCAAGATTATTAAAAAACTCTAATTTTTTTTGCTTCAAAATTTGAGGATGGAATGTCAGAAAGTGTTGACATTTTTAAATTAATATTTTTGAAGGAATATTCTTTAATAGAAGACCAAATGGATGCCATAATACTGGAAGAAGGCCTTAGACCAGTGGAAATGCTTGTCAGCCACAGTACTAGGGATTTAATGGAAGCTCTGTTGGATTAACACAAAACAGAAATACAAAAAAATTAATGGAAGTTTTGAATTTCTATTCTAGCTACATATATCCATGTCACAATCTCATCTTTAGTCCTAATAATGGACTTGAGAACTTTTTGGTTTTCTAAATAAAAATATTTTGTACCTAAGAATCTATAAATTCTATACTGCCATTTGTTGAAGAAGAGTGAAATTGCTCACTGGGAAATTGGGAAAAGGTTGGAAAATGAATTGCCAAACAATTATATTATATAACCTATTCTTTGATTTAGCATTCACCTTAATTTCATTAGTGTGTACAGTTCAGTTCAATTCAATTCAGCAAACTTTTATTAAAAGTACTTAAACAACATGGCCCCTTGGGGGGAAAAAAAACATTGGTCCTAGGGGCGGCTAGCTGGTGCAGTGAATAGAGCATTCACTGGCCCTAGAGTCAGGAGGACCTGAGTTCAAATCCAGCCTCAGACACTTAACACAAAACTAGCCATGTGACCTTGGGTAAGTCACTTAACCCCAATTGCCCTACACCCCCCCCCTCCAAAAATTAAAAAAAAAAACATTGGACCTTGAGCTGTCAGACCTATGTTCAACCTCCAGCTCCAGTACCTACTAGGTATGTGACCCCAGAGCCCCCCTGAATCCTTATTTCTTTTTCAAGAAAATGGAGATAATAATATTTGCACCTCCTACTTGATAATGCTGTACATTTAAAAGCTTTAAGTATTACAGAAATAAGTTGTTTTATTATAATTATTGTGTGTCCTACTACCTGCTATCCTGGTACAGTCCATACTCACAAGAAACTTAAAACTTAATTGATTTACAGGGTGGCAAATGAGGACAGGGATATGTATTTAGAAATAACTGTGATGAAAAAGCAAAAAGTATCACCAGAAGGTCTGGTTTTTTGTTTTGTTGGTTTTTTGGTTTCACTGCATGAGATAGATATATACACAATTAAAAATAAAAGAAAGAATGTGAAAAGTACAAAGACATATCCTGATGATCTTTATAATGACACCACTCCCCCAGTTCTGACACTCTCTCTGTTTCAAAGTCTCCCATCCCAACTCCTTTCTCCATGCCAAGGGACTTCAAAACATGAATTGATTTTCCCTCAAATAGTCTGACTTCCTAGTTCTCATAATATGCTCAAATTCGATAACCTATTTCCACTTCAGCTATATACAGGGATGGTCATACCATTGACCATGTTGTCACCCACAAGTATCCCACTTCCACATTTGAATTCTGAAACAGTTTAATCTAGTCATGATCATTTATTATTTTCCATCTCTCAAATGCTTTATTCCCCCTTACGCTATTCCTTATCCTGATTCCTCCCTCCGTGACTCAGTATTTTCCCATGCTATCACTCCTACTTGAGCTACATTCTCCTGCCTTGCTCATTTTGACCCCTTGGTGAACCAATTGAACTCTACACTATTCCTTTATTCTTGGCCTTTGACCCCTTGCTGAACAAAATCTGATCTTGAATTACTCCCATCATCTTTCTCCTCCTAACTCACATGCTGCTTAATAGGGCTACAGGAAGTTATGAAATCATGCAGACTGGGTCCATTACAAACTTAATTTCCTCTACTCCTCCCTAATTAATTTTCTGTCCCACTCACAATGGTAACTGATCCAAACATTTCCTTTTTTTCCTCAAGCAACGCTGTCTCACCCTTACTCCACCCTCTGAGTTGAGAACCTTGACTCATACTTTCCTGAAAAAAAAAATGACTATTTGTCTCAAGCTTCCTCTTCTCCCCTTCTTTTCATCTCACATCTCTCTGACATCATCCTCCACTACCTCTTCCTTCATTCCAGTCTCTGATGAGGAGGTGACTCTTCTCCTTAACAAAGAAAATTCCTCTCCATTCATCTCTTCCCTTTGTTGTGGTTTCATGATTTGTTACATGTCTGTATATACATATATGTATATACATATACATATATGTATAGGCACCTGTATGAAATAAGGTCCTTAAATGTTTCAAAATGATGTAAAGTGTTCTCCCAAGTCTTTTATTGTAACTGGAATAAAGCTAACCTCTTATAATAAGCAAATTCATTTTTATAACTATTGAATCCAAGGGTGGAAAGCTTCTACCTGCAAAAGGGTTGTTTACTAACATGTACATATATAGGGCTGGATCCTCAATAGCATCTGATCCTCCTAAAGAAACTGGAATCAGAGTGGAATCAGTGTTCTAGTGAGCAGTGAGGCATATATGAAGAAGTTAGGATATTGAGTAAGGGTGGAGGAGGCGGGGTGGGGTTGAGTGGCCAGGTTGGGACAGTGGGTCTGCTGTTCAGTGGGGCCTATAAGGAAGTCAGAATATGGAGGCTGAGGGCAGCTTTCCATCACCTTCCCATCACCTCCAGCAGATTGCCCCCACCATCATTTCCTATCTTTAATCTTCACTCTATTGCTACTGATTCCTTCACTGCTGCCTACAAATATGCCCAAGCCTCATTTATTCTTTAAAAATTTTCCCTATATTCTTCCATGTCTGCTAGTGATTGTTCCATATTTGTTATTCACTTTTCAGCTAAAGTTCTTGAAAAAAATATCCATACTCAATGCATCCACCTCCTTTGCTCTTACTCTCTTCTAAATCCTCTGCAATTTATCTTCTGACTTCATCATTACATTGAAACACCTTTTTCTGAAGTTATCAAGGAGAGCTTGTCAAATCTCATGGCTGTTTCTCAGTCCTTCCACCTTTCTTGACCTGTCTTTAGCATCTGATAGTGGTGAATTCTCCTTGAAACTCTTTCTTCATGACCTTTCATTACTCTATCTTGGTTCTCCTCCTACCTATATTTGACCACTCCTCCTCAATCTTTTTTGCTGGAACTTCATCCATCTCATACTTATATCATGCTTCTTGTATATGTCTCTGAAACCTGTGCCTTCTCCTCCCCTCTCTCTCTCTCTCTCTCTCACTTTCTCTCTCATCATCATCATCATCATCATGCCAGGTTTCCTCCTTGCCCCTTTCAACCCTGGTCCCCAAATGTCCCAGAACCTCCTCCCATGTGGCTAGGTGGTGCTCTTCCCTCTTGACTTCCCTCCTCAAACTTCCCCCCAACCAAGGCAGCCTGGAACCCATTTGTATCATTTTATTGTTCACACAGTTTGGATGAGATGAGAGTCACTATCTCTATTCCTTCCAGTGTGATAGAGGGCTACAAGGCCTTACCATGTATGTACCTATTTATAGGCACATGGTTCCCCCATTAGAATGTGAGATTCTCAAGATAAAGTGGGTGGTTTGGGTTCTTTTTTTTTACATATCCTCAGAGCTTAGCACAGTATGTTAGAACTTGCAGATGGTGTTTAATACTTGTTGATTGATTGATTGGAAATTTGAAGAGGGAGAGATCACTTCTAAGCTGGGAAAAATCACTTCCAATGTCTCAAACATCTACATCATTTATTTAGTTACATGGTATCTAGATGGGGACCAAATAAAAGTTTATTTTGCATTGCCTATATCCTTCAAATCTCTTCAGGTTAGTGTGTTTTCCTGCAGCAATCTTGCACTGAACTAGAACATTCGACATTTTCTACAATTAGATCTTCTTGGTCTCTAATGACCGCCATTCTCTTTCTAGCAACCCAAACACCCAAGAGGACTATAAAGATTTCAGAAGATTAGTATAAATCTCAGCAGCTAGGAAAACTAAGTATTCTCCACTGAACCTGTTTTCTCTGCCTCTATGTGACAATGAATTTTCTTTTTTTTTTAAACAAAAAAGACAGTATTTTCATTTCATAAGACGAAATTAATGTTCTTGTCATTGTTCTATAAACTCTCCAAAATTAGCAATGATCTCTTGATTGCCAAATCCAATGACATTTTCTTAGTCCTAATCCTTCTTGATCTCTCTGTAGCATTTTTAAGTACTCTCTTCTCTTGGCTACTGAGACCATGTCTTATAGTAGATTGTTACAAAATGAACAGATTCAGACCACACATTCAGTATTGCATTGATCTGTGTGACCACCAGCATATAATACACCACAAATTGAGTTTTCATAGTCCCACATGTGACTCTCAACCATCAAAAAATTCCAGTAACTTGAATAGGGTCCTACAGTGAGTTCTGGGAAAGGATTGAGTATCTTAAATATCAAATGTCTTCCCCATCACATCTAATGCTCCATAATGTGACTAGGATCAACATGTAGGTGATTCTATGATGTTTTTTTCTGAAAACACTTGAGACCCATGTCAGATGGAACAGAAAGTCCAGGAGGAATTTATAGGGAAGTAGCTCTCTGACTTTGAGGTCTTCAGACTGAAGGCATTCTACCCTCTCTACTTTTCTAACTATCTTTAAAGGTACAGACTCAGGAGTTTTCAGCAATCAACTTTGAAAAGTCAAAACTGAGCCCTGTATATTCCAACTTTGTGTCATTCCCTTCCCAAGTTTTCTTAATGCTTACTCAACTGCCATGAAAGACTAATATTTTATTCAATGACTTTGTGCCCAGGGTCAAAATGGATCCCAATGGTGCCAGTCTTCCTTATTGTGATGCAGATTACAACTTATCCATGGCTGCAATTCCATGTTTTACTCTTGTTCATGTTCTCTCATAAACTTGTTACGAGGATTTCACCTTAATGTCCTCTTGACCTCTCAAGGATACTAATGGAGCATATCATCTGTATAGCAATTATTTCACATTCTCTTCATACTTTTTCAATCATGAATTTATTTGATTATTTTTTTACAATTTCTTGCTTGCCAAGCATTTGCAACTTGCTTACATCCTCTAAAAACCTCAACTTTGAGTTGGATATTCAACTTCAACTTTTCATGGTCTGTCAGCTTTTCCCTCATATCTGTTCACACAGTTTATTCCTCAAATAGAGAAGCTGAGTGGCAAAGTGCTGTATGTGCAGTCAGAAGAGCTGGATTCACACCCCAGCCCTGATATGCTTTATGACAGGAAAGTCATTTTCATTTCTGTAAAAGTGAGAAGGTTGGATTAGACATCCTTTAAGCCCTTCTAATTCTCATTCTCTGGGCCTGTGTGCAGAGGATTTTTTCTTTTTTATGACTTACTGTTATTTGTAAAAAAATAAAATGTCATTGCACAACAGTAGAATAATTACTTAAGCTAATGCCAGAAAAGTGATAATACTGGTGCCCTGGAATATAAACAAAACCTGATTTGTAGACACTTTTCTTCCCAATGCATGAGATAGACTCTGCATAATTTTGTACATAGTAGAGAATAATTTCACATGAAGTCTAGAACAGGAATTCTTAATTTGAGGTGCATTAACTTTTTAAAAAATATATTTTGATAGCTGTATTTCAATATACTTGCTTTTCTTTTTAATTCTACTTCTTTTATTTTGTGAATTAAAAAATATTATTTTTAAAAGGGTTCTGTAGACTTCACGAGACTGCTGAAGCAGTTCATGACACATACATATACACAAAGGTTAAAAATTCCTGGTCCCCAATTTCAGAAGAAAGTAGAATATAACAATCTAGCTTATAACCTAAGATGCCTCCAATTCTTAGGCAGCATTGTATAAGCAAAGCAGCTAAATGCAAAACTGTTAGAAGTGTGTACCTTCCTAACCAAGTGCACCTTATAGAAGCTACTTTAAAATAGGATGTGGCTTCATATGAAATATAGGTCAATGAGGAGATGAATGTGTGGGAAATATGCAGTTCTCTTTGGGATTTCTTCCACATAACAACACTACTACTTCTAGTCTCATATGACCTTTTCTAATATGGGCTCAAGTTCAGAATAGTAGGGAAGGCTTGATAAGACTAGAGTCAACTGGGCCATGTATGGTGGTGGGCAGTGCTGACAGGGAAGGATATATTTACAGTAAGGACAAGATAAGTTCTTTGATTAAGCCATGAGAAAATTTTGTCCACGCTGTCCGTGAAGGCTCTTATTTACTTCCCTAAGAAGCAAATTCCTCAATAAAACTGATGCTACCACAAAAGTCATAATTAACAAAAAAAAAATGCCTGAATAGGGGGTTAAAATTAACTTATACTTTTCCATTCTTCACATCCTAACCTCCCACTCAGTGATCAAGATGTAAATCCATTAATAACTCAATAGCCAATATTCAAAGCAACTCGCTCTTCTCTTCTCTCTCAATTCAGATCCCAGAAGAGTTGAGGTATGGGGAGGTGGGAGGGGAAGACAAGGGTGATTTCTCCTCAACACTAAAACCAAGTGTGAGGGCCATGAAACCTGGTCAGATTCCTGTCACTCGACTCAGTAAAATGAAAACAACTCAGATCAGAGCAGTAATTACAAGAATGCAATGTTCGTTTCTGCACTAGGCACGGTGTCTGCCTGTCGGCAGTGCCTGGGAAGGACCCAAGATGCTTACAGAATTTATATTTTCCATGCTGTGGTGAATTTGGAACCTTTACATAGCTCAAGACAGAATAAATTTTATTCCAGCACAAATCTCTTGATCATTTCTCCTTCAAATGTGGGAAAACAGCACTGAGAATGTGGAAACTGTAGAGCACATCATAAATCCATGGACACAGGAACTCAGAAAGCTGCATAAGGCACATAAGGTCTCCTATAAAGGAAGCACTGTGCTCTAATATTATTTTCTGTTTAAAATCCACATGTGTGGTTCAGGACAAAGGTCTTTTAGTGTGGAAGAAAGAGGGTTCAGTGCTTTTCTATTTGAAAAGCCAAGGTATGTCTCTGGAGAGACAGTGAAGAGATGTGCTCTCAGGTACAATACAGACAAATCAAAAATAAAACTGCAGCACTTTCGAATAACTACACCTAGAAAATCAGACTATGCAGCCAATTGCCCAAGATTTGTATATGTTACATTTGAGTTTGAACAGGTGTCTCCTGATTCCCTCCCACCCACTCAGCCCACCCTCCCAATTAAAAAAAAAATAAAGCATCCTCCTATATCTCCACCGTAGGGCTCCCTAAATTTCTGCTAACCATGAATTCAAGTGGCCCTGTTTCTTTCTTCCATCTGTCACCAAAATAAGTACATCTACATTAAAATTCACTATTATGTTCGGATTATTCTTCCTTTTTGAGAAAACTTGGAACTTAGCTAGTAAACTACAGTGAACACCTGAACTGCTTATTCATTCATCAGAACGCTGTCTCCAGGGTCTCACCTACCTTTGTTTTCATTCTCCAGTACTAAAATGGACCTGTGATCTCATCAAAGTATCTATTTCCTACAGCTATAGAGACTGCAACTCACTTAGGGCAGCCCACCCTGTACAACTCTTGCTCATGCCCTCCAATATATTTGCCACAGGCAAATTCGAATTATAATAAAATTGCCACCCTATGTGATAGGGGCTTTCTATACATTCTTTTAACACATAGTGGGCACTAATGGATCACAAAAGTGATCTATTGGTTAGCATTTTCTCTTGCATGTGACCAGCCTATCTTTTGGGGAGATATATTTCATTTGCTTTTCCTGAGTAACACCTGATCTGTAAAGTGTTGCAGTCTGTCCATACCAACAAAGCACCTCTACCTGGTTTCTTAGGGGATCCTCAATTTCAGTTTTTCAGAGATTATAGTGTTTTTGTTGGGATTGTTTTTACTAAGGAAACAAAAATAATACAAAGGGGTGTTATAAGAGGGATGTGTAATTGAAAATGATAAGAGAGTTAGGTAGTAGGAGTGATAATGCATGGTAAGCTAAGTACTTCACTGGTATCTGTATGATGTCAAAAGAACTCTGGGTTCTTTTGCTGCTTAGTGGCCCCTCTGTGGAAGTTTTATGGAAGCACAAGAACAAGAGTCACATAGGATAAGAGGGAATTGATGGGCTATGATTTTTTCAGCATTAGAGAGAATATCTACATCAGTACAATTGCAGGTCCATTGGAGTTTTATGGATTTTATAGACGAGAACACTGAAAAATCAAAATCACACAGAGGAAGAGTCAAGACCCAAATTCAGGTCTTTTGGTTCCAAATCAAGTGCTCTTTCCAAAACACTTCATCTTAATATTGTTACTAAGCTGGTGCAAGAGAACCATAAAGGGAAAAAATTAGTTGGAAAGTCACGATTGAAGATTGATGAGATAGGCTTTTGGGTTATGTCAGTAACAAGGTGGAGGACTAGATATTTTCTCTGATCTCCATAAACTCTCAACCTCTTCAAATTATATGCTAAAGATAAAGCAACCTCACCTGTCTATATGGTTGAGAAAACTCAGAATCCAAAAGAAATTTAACTCATGAAAATCATAACACACTCCACCTCACCCCTTTCTCCCAGAGGCCTGGAGACCCAAACTACAGAAATCAACCCTGAGGCACCAATGTGTCAATGCTCTGAACCAAACCAGAGAACAGAGGGGAAAAAAAGAAACAGAAAACTAAGGGGGAAGGAAGAAGCAGGCTATATAGTACTCTACTAAGCACAGAGGAAAGAGGTCAGCATCCTGCAGGGGCCAGTTCTGTCACTTCAAATAGCTTTTGGGGCTAGAGAACCATGAATTATCCAGCATGGGAGGAGGCTGAGACTCTGAGATCCAGTCCCCAAGGAAATCACCATCAGAGAGGAGAGAACCACAAAGTAAACAATAGAGAGAAATAAGGGGGGGAAATGCTAAAATTACCAAAGCTTTCAGAAGAAGAAGACTTTGTACATAAGCAGATAAATCAATAGGGAAAATATTAACAATGGAAGGAAATAGGACTTCTAGATCAAGTAAATGAGTTCAGGAATCTATGAATAAAAACTGAAAAACAAAGGAAAACTTTTTAACTCTTGATGAGGCAGAGGACAAACCCTGTAGAATATGAGGAGAATGTGGAACCACAGATTGCTGCTCCTGAGTGATTGAAAAGAGAAATAAGAATAATGAGAGTAGAATTCGTGACCTGCACATCAAAAAGAATACACAAAAATAGAAAAACTAGAATCTCCAATGGCAAGTCTCACCAAAGGAAAAAAAGAAAGAACAATAGATTAGGAATACAAATACATAGAAGTGAAGGACACTATAGAAAAAGAGAAGTAACAAAGACATTAAGAGAAAATATAGGAGACGGAGCCAAGATGGCGGGGTAGCAGCAGCAACATATCGCAGCTCTCACACAGCCACCCCAAAATACCCATAAAACAGGACTCTAAACCAATCCTAGAACTCCAAAACGCACACACAGATACTTCCCACTAAAGTCAGCTCGGCTACGAGGAACCATATCAGCACTGCGAACCGAAACCAGCCTGCCCTGAAGCCGCGGCTGTGCCCTGGGGGTGGCTGGATGGGAGGAGCTGAGGAGCCTCTCAGGTGAGCAGATTAGCGGCAGCTGCAAGCAGCATTCAGAACGAGCTAAGTGGGAATTGTGAATTTAGGAGAGTTAAGCAGTTCAGCCAAAAGGCCTCCAGAGTGGAAAAGCAAAAGGCAGAGGTTTTGCACCTGCCTCCATGTTGCAGCTTCCCGCCCGCGGCCTGCAGGCAGCAGGGGGACTAAGCAATGGTTCTGAGGCCAGTACTCTCGCATTGAGTGGCCTGGATCTGGATTGCCGTCTTGGGCCTCGGTCTTGGAGTCTTCATTATCCAGTGAGCTGGAAGTAAGTAGGAAGAGTCCCAGCATCTTCTTGAGAGCTATGGCAGCCGGGAGGACCCCAGCGATTTGAGACAGAGCTTTCCCTTCTGGAACCAGGGCCCCACAGAGATTTAAAAAAAAAATCACAGACTGACCAACCATGAGTAAGAATAAGCATAAGAAGCAAAGTAAGAACAGCTCCCAAACCCTAGGTTCCTTCTTTGGGGAAAAGAAAGATCATG
>JAQQSU010011422.1:0-12171 GCA_028627135.1 Pseudochirops cupreus
AAAAGATTTTGAATTCCAAATTTTCTCCTTCCCTCTCTTTCCTCCCACCTCCCCAAGATGGCAAGAAATCTGATATAGGTTATACATGTGCAATCATGTAAAACCTTTTCACAGTAGTCATGCTGTGAAAGAAGAAACAGAACAAAAGGAAAAAAACACACCAAAAAAAGTGAAAACAGTATACTTTGATCTGCATTCAGACTCCATAGTTCTTTCTCTGGATGTGGATAGTATTTTCTGTCATGAGTCTTTTGGATTGTCTTGGATCATTGCATTGCTGAGAAGAGCTAAGTCTATCATAGTTGATCATCATACATTGTTACTATTACTGTGTATACTATTCTTCTGGTTCTGCTCACTTCACTCAGTATCAGTTCATCTAAGTCTTTCCAGGTTTTTCTGAAATCCACAACTGACTTACATTCAACTAGGGTGAGAGAAGGAGGAAATCAGCATGTTAGCAGCTGAGAAGATGCAAGATATATGCAAAATCAACATAAAGAGATTTGAAGATGGCACACTAACAACTGGGGTCTTAAGAAAGACCTGAGAAGGAAGCTGAGCCTCGAAGGGAGGTAGGGGTTTGTAGTGCCAATGCAATATCCACAGTGCCCACGGTTGTTATAAATATACCTTCATAGTGCTCAATTGCAAAATATAACAGACTCTCCATATAGAAGATCAAAGCATTTTGCCAGAATACCAAAAAAAATACTAGAAAACCAAATCCCAAAACCAGTAACCATCATAACCAAAACCCATCAAAAGCCATCAAAACCCAACACCAGTAGTTCTATCATTGTAGCAAAGAAGTTAATAAGCCACAACAGCACAGAGAGCCATAGCATACTTTAGCCTTCCTACCAACCAATATTTATTCACAAGCCTATCTGTCTCCCTCGGAAATGTGCTCTCCTCCCAATCTAACCATCTAGCTGGCTATAACTCCCAGCTTCCCGTGGGCTCTGCTCTACCCTTCAGCAAACTCCTCCCACCACAGGCTCCATATGATTATACTCAGCCTATTAGGGGGCAGAGTTTATTTTCAAAGCAGGGAAGGTCTTCAAATTCCCTTAGGCTTATTAAGGGGCAGGGAAAATCTGAACAATATTGTGACTACCATGTTAAATGTGTTTTAAACACACATACATACATGTGTGTGTACACACATATACATGTATATATATTTATGTAATAGTCAACTTCTTATTAATCCTCTTTTCTAGACTTTGTAAATGTTACTGTTTATTGATCATTTTCTCATTCATAATAAAAAGAATTTTAGAAAGGAAAAAAGAACAAGGACTGAGAGAAGGCCATTGGATCATTGAATTTTGGAAGAAAGCAGATTGAGTCCAATGGCATGGATAAAAGCCAGATTGCAAGGGGTTGAAAAGTGAGTGGGAGGTAGGAAAGTAGAAGCAGTGAATATAGACAGATTTTCTAGTTTGGCTGTGAAAGGGAGAAGAGATTTAGGATGATAGCTTGAGATGATTGGATCTTGTCAAGGTTTTTAAGGATGGGAGAGATATGGCTGGGCATGTTTAAGGAAGGAAGGGAAGATTGCATTGGGGTCAAAATAGGTTTAGAAGGAGTGAGGCAGAGTAATGAGAAATTGATGGACAAGAGGTTGTCATCATTGGGATGATCTTCTTATTCTGCCTAGAGCCCAAAGCCACCTTTGCATTTCCTGGAGTTTCCTCCACATTACCCCTACCCCCACCCCATCTGGCCTTGGCAGGCTGTTTAAATAATTTATCATCTCATTTTTTGTTAACAACAGGAAACAGCTTCCCACAGCACTGGACCTTAAATGCTCAAAGGTTCCTAGCAACTGGCAACCCCACCCCAACTAACTCTCTCTCTTCTGCTCCAGACCTTGCCTGTCCTATACTTTCCATTTCTGCACTCTCACTTCCTAAAATTCAGCTGCTGCTCTTACCTCTTGTTCATTCTTCCACTGTGTTTGTGACCATATGTATGGAATCTCTAGAAAAATCAACAAGGTGAAAACTGCTATAATTCTCCCACAGTTGTTGTAAACATGTATATGGGGTCTCTAGAGAAATCAACAAGGTGGAGGCTGGGATAATTCCATTCAATTCAACAGACCAAGTGCAAGGCACTTTCCTAAGGGTTGGAGATTTAAAGATGAAAAAAAGACAAGTTTCTGTCTTCGGGAGGCTTACACTCATAGGACAATTATTTACAATAAATATGAAGCCCTCTGCTTCTGGCCCTTGAACTCAACTAGCTGTCCACTATCAGACACCCTTTTAGGTGATAACCCTCTCAGGTGTTAGCATTCCCAGGGGGTATTTAATTTCTTCATAAGCAGATGTTTAACCAGTCAAAGAAATTAGAAACACAAATATCTAGTTGAAATTCCCAGCCAGGATAACTCTAACCCTTCTGTAATATCCTTAATGGACGGTTACCTAACCACCCCCCAAATATTTTAAGAGAAGCTGACTTTGTCAAGATAGTTTAATTTTTGTAAATCTTGCTTTGATTGGATCAAAATTACTTCCCTTAATCTTATGTTTGGCCCTCCCTGAAGCTGCTCAGAATGAGCTTTCTTTATAATCTGGTGTATCTATTGTATTGTAACTAGGCTCTAGTTATTTGCATTTTAATAAATTATCAAAAAATTTAAGAAGTCTTCAAGAACCAGAGAAATAGAATTTCACACAAAGGGATGGGAGTTGGGGAGATATTTGGAGGCACAAGGCCTTGCCTGATAACACTCCAAGGACCGCCGTAGAAAGGTGGCCACACTCTCTGCCCAGTGAAGTTCTCTTTCTGCTCCCCAAGCACTTCCATTTTCCCCCTTTTCTCCTAAAGACCCCTTGTTACAGATGTGACCGTGTGGAGTGCTAGGTTATCTCTACCTACCTGGATGTGCTAAACTTCTTTTCTCTTCCCATTTCTGCCAGTCCAACAAGTCCAGCATTAGTGTTAGGGTGGTGTCTGATACAGCTCAAATTCCAGGTCTAAGATAATTGTGGTTATTAAATATGTCATTAATTTAATCAATTAATTACTAAGTGAGTTATATGTATCTATAGCATTCAAAAGCTATGTCATTCCATCTGCCACTTTGTAATCCTCTATTTTGTATTGTTTGGTGCTCTAATATCCCCAACCAGATTAGAAGCCTCTTAAGGGCAGCGGCCGTGACACCTACTCCAGGGCTAGGGAAAGGTGCTGGCAACTGTTCCATAAATATATTGAATGACTGATGAGACTTTTTCCAGAGGTACATTCAAGTATCTGAAAGAGTTAGAAAAGACAGTATGAAATTCACATGCAACTTGCATATTAGACTGGCATTCTCTTTTATTCTCTATCCAGTTAAGGTTTTCCTCCTTTTAGGAGTTAAAGACAGCTTGGGATGGGGAGGAGGAGAATCTGTTAGAATGGAAGCAAAAAAAAAACAACCCAGAAAAAATTAAATTAAAAAAAAAAGGAATGGAAGCAGCCATCACTCAGAGGGCCAGTTTTCTCTCCTAGGATCTGGGCAAAGATTGTGATCAGTGATTCAGAACAAATGGTAGAAACCAGGGGTGACGGTCATTCTATACTTCAGATCCCAACAAATGGCCCTTGAGCAGAAAAAAATAAACCTCCTGATAAAGTGAGCACCCGCATCCAAAGCATTTGTTAAACATCTCTTTGCCCAGGATATGCTCAAGACTCTCCACAGTGAGTTACACAGAAGCAGTCCTTGCTGTCTGTGAGTTTCCAGTCTAAGGTAATAACGCGGAAGTCGACCAAGAGGCAAAGATCATAGAGACAGCCAGATTGCTACAGGTTTAAGAGGTAATAAATGGAGAACAGCAAGTATTGACACCCTGTGAGGTATCTACAAAACCATAAAGGCCAAGGTGGGTGGGAAACAGCGGGGGATGGGGAACCTAGGCTTCTCTCATCCTGAAAGGACCATTTGTCCAGGGAAACTCTTTAAGTGAAAAAGGGGACCTGAGAGAAAGGGGTCACTGTTTGGGGACTGAGCTAAACGTCAAGGTAGAGCTCTACAATCCTTTGGGTCCTAGATTAGATGTGGAAGAGGAGAATGTAGGAGTCTTTCTTCTTCCCATTTAGACTCCAGTTCATAAAATCTCATAGTTAGAAGATCATCTGGTCCATCTTCACCCTCTTCTTCCCCAAGCATGACTCCTATTTGCAACATGCCTAGAGACCTCCACTCTTCACAGGGACCTCACTAGCTCCCTAAGGCAACTTGGACAGTTCCAAGTAACTGACAGTTTTTCTTTATTTTTAACCTAATTGTGCCTCTTTGCACCATCTACCCTTTGTTCCTAGTTTTGCATTCAGGGGGCAATGAGAACAAGACTGCTTTCTTCTACAAGGCAGCCCTCAATGTATTTTAAGAACAGTTAACATGTCTCCCTACTTAATATCCTCAGCTCCTTCAGCTGATACTCTTATGCCTTAGAGGCCCCTAGGTGGTACAGTGGATAGAGAGAGCTGGGGCTTGTTTTGGGAAGACATGAGTTCAAATCCAGCCTCATATACTGCCTGTGGGACCTTGGGCAAGTCACTTAATCTCTGTTTGTCCTAGTTTCTATATATTCTGAGGTAGGGTTTTCTGTCTTATCCTAGAACAGGGATGGGGAACCTGTGGTCTTGAGACCACATGTGGCCTTCTAGGTCCTCAAGTGTGGCCTTTTGACCGAGTCCAAGTTTTACAAAACAAATCCTTTATTTAGGGAATTTATTCTGTGAAGTTTGGATTCAGTCAAAGGGCTGTACTTGAGGACCTAGAGGGCCACAACCTTTGACCTCCCACTGCTGACCTAGAAACTTCTGGAGGTCACAGACTGACCCAGTTCATTCTCTGATCATCCTTAAGTTGGCATAGTGGAAAGGGTCAAGAGACCTAGATGCTAGTCCTTGCTCCATCAATGATCAGCTAAGAGACTTTGGGTACATCATTCTATTTCTCTGAGCTTTGGTTACCTCACCTTTCAAATGAAAATGAACTGAATGAATTCTAAGACCCTTTTCTCCTGTAGTTCTCATACCTCTTTGACCTTCCTGGATCTGTCCCATGAGTAGGCAGTATCTTAAGGGAGCCAACCAGGGAATGAAGTTACAATTAAGGAAGAAGATAGTGCTTTAAAGCATTCAGACGATTCTGCCTGAAAACAACCCTGTGAGATAGTCCCTGCAGTAGCTATCCCCATTTCACAGATGAGGAAACTGAGGGTAAGATCAGTTAAGGGGATTTACCTACGTCCAAACATCTAGCAAGCATTAGAGGTAGCAATTAAACCTAGATATTCCTGACTTCTTCCCTCTAGAGCCACCTTGCAATACTGTTTCTTTGGGGGGGAAAAAGCCCTGCTACATATGTCAGATTAGTTGGTACTCTACCATCCTCAGCCAGTTACTCAGGCTAGAAGGTAAGATTCTCATTCCTCCTTCCTCGGGCTTTGTGCTGTTTTCTGTCTCTTCTTTATCCCTTCATTGCAACCCTAGAGGACCATTTTCACTTTAGTACAAATGTTGGGGGAGGGGGAGGGGAAGGCACACAGTGAATTTTTTTCACCCCACAGGCCACATCCTGATAATACTACCCTATCAGGAAAATGGGTGTTGTCCTAAAATATCTGCATCCTCCTTCCCTCTGGGGAAGATCAGTTCAATGCAAGGATTTATTAACCAGGCACTCTCCTTGGCACTGGGGATGCAAAAAGAAATAGAAGTACGACCTTGGGCAGTCAGTGCCAAAGTAGACTCCTGCCCTCCTGAGCACTCTGGGCAAGAAAGTCAAGGCTACATCCTTCTCCCCCTTGTCTTGCCTGCCTCCCTCCCCCCCTTCCCCAGCAATACATCAATAACTCCTTCCATGGCAGCAGAAAGCTGGTCGATATTCTGGCAGATAGCCTGGTGCTGAGCTCAGCACTGCCCTCAGGGAATGGGCAAGACTAGGAGGTTACAGTGACCTCCACAGTGTGGTAGCTCCACTGTGGAAGGCTACCCTGGCCCTACCTTGCCCTTAATCCTGACGAGCATGGAAGGGGGGAGGGGAGAAGTGGAGATGATGAGAGAGGTCCTGATGCCCTAGGAATACTAAAATCTAGGACTTCCAAATGGGGAAGGAACTAAAAGACAGATGGATTCTGTTGAGGAAGGGCTCTCCCAAACAGCCATTAATTGAACTGTCTAAAGTTGAGCCAGAAGGATTCTCTACTGTTTGAGGGCTGTGGGAAAGAAGTGGGTCTTTGGGGAAGGAATAATAGATGGTACAGGAATACAGGAGAAAGACTCTGACCCCAATCTACTTTTCCATGCAGTGCAGAGAGCCCAGAGGGAGCAGCTGGGGCTATGAAGTCCTCTGAAGGAGTAGTACAGGCTATGTATGGGCTCTCCCCTGAGCTCCCAGCTGGCCTGGCCAAGGATATGCATAGTGATCCAAAAATATCAGATCATACAAACCCAAGTACAACATAGATTCATGAAAACTTAAACTTGGAAGGGACTATACAACTCTAATCATAAGAGAAGAGGAATCTACTCTATAATATCCTTGACAGGTGGTCAACCTGCTTTCCTTTGAAGACCTCCAGAGATGAGGAGCTCACTACCTTATATGGCATCCCATTTTGGGACAATCAATCTAGTTTTAGGAAGTTTTCCCCTTATACTTTCCTGTTACTTCTACCTGGTGGTCCTCTGCCCTCTGAGACCAAGTCAAATCAGTCTACAGGGTTCTTTAAAATGGTTTAAAAATAGTCCTTACTTCAGCAGCATGTATACCAAAATTGGAATGATACAGAGATTAGCATGGCTCCTGTGCAAGGATTTCATTATGCACATACCTATTAAACATCATCTTAACAAATGAAATAAAATAAAATATTTAAAAATAATATCTTTCTTTCCTAAGGCTGTTCTCCAGATTAATCACCCCAAGTTCTTAAACTTGGCCTGGAAAGCTTTCTAATCTTCTCACCATCTATGTTAGCCATCCTCTGGATGAGTCTGGTAGAGACAATGTGGCGTAATAGAGAACTCCTCTTGGGTGCAGGCCGACTGGGTTCAAGTCCACTCTCAGACACATTATTGGCTATGTGACTCTGAACAAATCACTTAATCTCTTGCATTCAGTTGTTTTCAGTTGTGTCTGACTCTTTGTGACCCCATTTGGGGTTTTCTTGGCAGAGATACTAAAGTAGTTTGCCATTTCCTTCTCCAAATCAAGAAACTGAAGCAAACAGGGCTAAGTGACTTGCATAGGGTCACATAGTAAGTGTCTGAGGCCAGATTTGAACCCATGAAGATGAGTCTTCCTGACTCCAGGCCCAGCACTCTATCTGCTGTGCCACCTAGCTGCCCCATCCTCTCAGTGCCCCCACATAAACCTCCAAGAATATAAACTGAAAAACAGCTGATCACCTGCTGTGGTTGAAGAAGTCTCCTAATTGGGAGCTCCACATACCTGTGAAATCATAGTTTTGATTTTTTAAAAAGAGGTTCTTGGAATGAGTATAAATTTTGAACTAGAGAGATAGGGACTATCATTTCATTTCATAGATTCATGAAAACTTAAACTTGGAAGGGACTATACAACTCTAATCGTAAGAGAAGAGGAATCTACTCTATAATATCCTTGACAGGTGGTCAACCCGCTTTCCCTTGAAGACCTCCAGAGATGAGGAGCTCACTACCTTATGTGGCATCCCATTTTGGGACAATCAATCTAGTTTTAGGATTTCATTTCATTCAACTTAGAGGCTTATTTAGGGCCCTGAGAGGTTAGGGGATTTCTCTAGGATCACACACTCAGTACATATCAAAGATGGGACCAAACAGGAGCCTGTCATTTTCTTGGGGTCCATTAAGGTTTTGCTTAGAGAGAAGAAAGCTCTTGGTCCTGAAAACTGGGAGCTGTACAGCCTCCTCCACAGTCTTTTCTTGACAACTCGAGCCAACACTCATCTCTCCCTTCTCTGAATAATTTGAACATATATTCAGGACCACAGTTTAACACTTTGCTGGTCTCTCATTGTGTCATGTGGGTTCAATTTCTCTCTCCAACTATATTGTAAGAGCTTATATGATATAAGATTCTGTGTTTAGTGCTAGGAATTAAAGAAACAGCCAAAACTCTAATATAATGCCAAGCTCATCTATAGGAGAGCTTAGTAGAAACATGCATTGACTCTCAGTTGATAACGTGAAGAAAACAGGTGCTTATGAAAGTTGTTTGCTTACTGAAGAACATAAAAAGAAGAAGGTGAGCCCTCCTGTTTGGGGACTTCAGGACAAGTGGCGATGTCCCCTGGTATAGCAGTAAGCACCCCAGCATACCCAGGATGGCTGCTAGTACAGGTTCTTAGATCCACTTTTGTAAAGGAAAGCAACTCAAAATGGGTTAACAATCTTAGTTTAATCAATCAAATACATATAATTTACCTAGTTCAAGGGAAAAAGTCAGCACCCTGAACTTCAGAGAATACAAACAGAAGTTACAACAGAAAATAACACAATTTAGCAGACAGGGCTTCCAGCTGTTCGTTACCAGAGAGGGAAGCACCAACATCTGGGTTTTCAAAGCTGGGGGGGCTCAATGGCTGCCCAGAGTCTCATCTGGCCAAATCACACAACTCTTCCTATGAGTGAATCCCAAAGCAAAACCTCATATCAGGGTATATATATACAGCCTTCTCCTGGGTCAGAGAATGTCACAACCCTTCTTGACCCACTGCCCAATCATAAAGTAACAAGGTGTGGGCATTCCTGAAAAACAAGCCTCCCACCACAGGCTCCACGTGACCACATTCAATCTATTAGGGGGAAGAGTATATTTTTAAGTCAGGGAACGTTCTCAGATTCACCTAAGCCTATCAAGGGGCCAAGGGGCAGGGAAGATCTTCAGATTCCCATTGTCATTACACCTGGCCTCACAGATTATTATCAGGTTATTCCAAAGCATCTCCTTTCTCCCCACGTGGCATACTGTACAATGATGTTCTCTTTCTTCTACCTACTCCTTTTACAGAGAAAATCAAAACTGATCATTGGGAACTTTTCTCCATCACTCCATTCTCCATCTTGATTACTTATGTAAATAGCATGTTGTAAGTTATAAAGCACTTTCTTCATAATGGGCAGCTGTGTGGCACAGTCATTAGAGCACTGGGCCTGGAGTCAGAAAGGCCTGAGTCCAAATCCAGCCTCAGAAACTTATTAGCTGTGTGACCCTGGGCAAGTCACTTCACTTCTATTTGCTTCAGTTTTCTCATCTCTAAAAAGGGGATAATAATAGCACCTAATAATAATGACAGGGTTATTGGGAAGATCAAATGAGATCATTGTAGAGTGCTTAGCACAGTACTTGGTATATAAATTTTATCTACTATTATTTTATCTCCGTTCTGAATCCCCTTCTCCTTTCTCTCTATGCTTTCTCTTTCCTGCTGACCTTTCGAGTTCCCATGGTATCATCTCTGTGAAGATGGTGTCCAATGTACATATCCAAGACTGAAGTCCAGTCCCATGTGACAATTGCCCAGTTGACAACAATTCTGTCTTGATGTTGTATCAGCATCCAGAACTCACCATGGCCAAAGCAGAACTCATCTTTCCCCCCTCTCCAGATTTCCTTTTATCCTCCCAGTCACCCAGATTCAAAATTTCAGAGTCATTCTTGACTCTTCCATCTCCCTCAAATGTCATATCCAACCAATTGCCAAGTCTCATGAGTTTCACCTCTCACATATATCTCCTATCCTAGTTTCTCATCTAATGCCTGGACTTTTGCTATCACCTACTAGTTTCTCTCTCTACTTCTAGTTATTACTTTCTCCAGTCCATCTTTCATGCTTCTGTCAAAATTACCTTCCTAATGGGGGTGGCTAGGTGGCACAGTGAATAGAGCACCGGCCCTGGAGTCAGGAGGACCTGAGTTCAAATCCAGCCTCAGACACTTACCACTTACTAGCTGTGTGACCTTGGGCAAGTCACTTAACCCCAATTGCCCTGCATTCTACCCTCCAAAAAGACAAAAAAAAATTGTTTTCCTAATGCATAGGTCTGACCATGTCATTCTTTGCTTAAAAACTCACCCGTGGTTCCTTATTGCCTCCAAGATAAAATATTAACCATTAATTCTTGCTCTTAAAGCCTTTTGGCTTAATCCAGCCTACCTTTATAAACTTGTTTCTTAGTGTTTCCCTTTTCATACTCTACTTTTAGCCAAACCGCCCTTGTAGCTTTCCTTGGAATACAGCCTCTTATTTCCATCTGTCTCCCATGTAAGGATGCATTCCCTCCTCCACTCATTAAAATCCTTGGCTCCCTTCAAGCTTTTGCTGATTCACCAGTATTAGTCCTCTCTTCTTCTCCAAATTATAACATATTTACTTATATGTTGTCATTTCCTCAGTAGTATGCAAGCTCTTTACAGGCAGGAATTGTTTGTTGGTTTGGGGGCAGGAGGGAGTTGTCTTTGAATCCTCCACACTTGATACAAAATCTTGAACAAATGAGGCATTTAGTATGTTTGTTGAACTGAGTTAGAGCTCTGAGGGACATAAGAACTCATCTACTCCTACCATCTCACTTTACGGATGCAGTATCAGAAATCTGGAGAGTTCCAGTGACATGCCCAGTGTCACACAGCTGGCTAAATGATCGTGCTGGAATTAAGACCTTGGACCACTAACTAAATTCTAGAATCCAATCCAACATTCTTTTCATTGCATAATACTGAATGACTGTAAAAGAAAAATAAGCACCTGGCCCAAAAGAATAAGCTCCTTGAGGATAAGGACTGTTTCCTTTTTTGTCCTTATATCCCCAGCACCTGGAACATAGCAGGCACATAAGTAATGCCTAATAATTGAATGGATTACTCTCCAAACCAGAGTGAGAAAAATTAAGAAAAAACTTCCTTACAGTTAGACCTATCCTACAATTGAATGGACTGTCTTTAGAGCTTTGTTGTTGTTCAAATGACAGTTTCAGTTGTGTCTGACTCTTTGTTAGCCCATTTGGGGTTTTCTTGGCAGAGGTACTGGAGTGGTTTGCCTTTTCCTTCTCCAGCTCATTTTACAGATGAGGAAACTGAAGCAAAAAGGCTAAATGACTTGCCCAGGGTCACATAGCTAGTAAGTGTCTAAACCCAGATTTGAACTCATGAAGACCTGTCTTCCTGATTCCAAGCCCAGTGCTCTATCTATTGAACCACCTAGCTGCCCCTGCCTTTGGATCTTTTTAGTTCTATATTAATCAAGGTCATCAAGTATAAGCTGAAAAACTATTTTCTGGTGATTTTGTTAGCAGAATTTATATTTTTGGTAGGCACTCTCCACCCTCATCCCAGATAGCTTATTTCAGCTCTGATGCTGTCTGTTGGAATTCCTAAGAGTTCTTGTTCACTCTTAAATAGTCTTTGCCAACCTGATTTTGACATTACTCTTGGAATTTATAGAATGGAGAAAGGGATTGGGACAGACCTTCCAGCCTTGGAAATGACTCTGAAGAGTTGGTCCCAGCAGAGCCAGGAGAACATGGCACACAGTAACAACCATAGTGTGCGATGACTGACTTTGATAGACTTAGCCCTTCTCAGCAATACAAGGTCCTAAAACAATTCCAAAGGACTCATGATGGAAAATGCCATCCATATCCAGAGAAACAACTATGGAGTCAATGTAAAGTGAAGCAGACTATTCTCTTTTGTTTTGTTATGTTTTTCTCATGGTTTCTCCCATACTTTCTCATTCTTTTATACAACAAGATTAATGTAAAAATATGTTTAATAGGAATGTACATGTAGAGCCTATATCAGATTGCATGCCACCTTGGGGAAGGGGGAGGGGAAGGAAAGGGAGAAAATTTAAAACTTATGGAAGTAAATGTTAAAAACTAAAAATAAATTTAAAAAAAAAGAGTTGGTCTCAATTCTCTATGTGCCCATAGAACATTTGGGGACATGAGTCAATCTATACCTCAGGTCTCCCCGGAGCTGTTCCTGAATCCCCCCCAAAAAAATACAGAAAAAATGTGCTTAGTAATTCTATTTCAGCCTTAAACTTGAGACATTAGGAACCTCATAGGATTATAGACCATAGATCAAGAGCTGGAAGGGACCTCAATGCCAATGCCATCTAATCCAAGCCTTTCTTTTTTTTTTTT
>JAQQSU010011423.1:0-12171 GCA_028627135.1 Pseudochirops cupreus
ATAGAAGAAGCATGAGAATGGGAGGATGAGGGAGAGTTCCTTGGGAGGATAAAGGAGGAATCTTTAGAACAGTTGGTGAGGGAATAGGTCAAAGGTGGGTATAAAAGATTATTCATATATAGGGAAATGGGAGGATAAGGGAGGAATCCTTGGGGAAGGGGGGATAGTAATAGGAGGGTAAGGTAGTGGGTAGAAGTAAAGTAGAGGATTGAAGAAGGATAGGAAATAAGAGATGTGCACAAATATAAAAGCAAAGATCAGAAGGCAAATTTGTTGGGGAAAGTATATGTTCATGTATGTATGTATGTGTATGTATGTGAATGTATATGTGTGTATATATGTATGTATATATCTATATCTATGTATAAATATAAATGTAACCATCTTAATTGTAGCCTCCTGGTGGGGGTGGAAGAGAGAAAAAGAATAAAGTAAAAAGTACAAGTAATGAACAAAAAAAACTTAAAAGGAGGCAAAGAAATGATGGACAGCTCTCAACACAATGTGTAGCATTTATTATATAGACTTAAAAAAAAATAAGTTAACGTATTTATTTTTAGTTTCCAACATTCACTTCCATAAGTTTTAAATTTTCTCTCCCTATCTCCACCCCTCCCCAAGATAGCATGCAATCTAATATATACACATTATAATACATATTCCTATTAAACGTATTTCCATATTTGTCATGCTGTATAGAAGAATGGGAGTAATCATGAGAAAGAAAAACATAAAACAAAACACAAAAAGAAAGTAGTTTTCGTTTATCTGTATTCAGACTCCATATTTCTTTTTCTGCATGTCAATGGCATTTTCCATCATAAGTCTGTTTGCATTCTTTAGGCCCTTGCATTGCGGGGAAGATCTAAGTCTATCAAAGGCAGTCATGGCACACTGTGGCTATTCCTGTGTACAATGTTCTCCTAGTTCTGCTCACTTCACTCAGCATCACAAGTCTCAAATGTGTGCTCAGACAGAACAACTAAAATGATAATGATTTTAATTACCCTTTTCTGTCTCTATTTTCCTACAAATAGCTATAAGGAAAAACTATAGATAAAATGTACCTAATTTTGGCAAAGTATTTGATGATCAATATTGCAAATCAATATCAAAATTTGTAACTAACCCTGATCAATATATTACATAAAAACAATGATACGCACATCAACTTTTTTAAATTTCTGATCTTTTTATGACCAAGAACAATTTTTATATGATGCAACTTAATAAGCCTCAACTTGTGAGGTAGGTAAGTAAACAATACTGTCCATTTAAATATATGGGTAAGCTAGAGGTATGATATCCATATCAAATTTGAAGATAAAGTTCGGAGAGATTGCTAACTTTCAGTGTGATCCAAACATGATCCCAAAACAGCACTACTGGTTAGGACAATGGGCTGAATTTAATAAAATGAAATTTAATAAAGGTAAAAGCGAAATCCTGCACAAGACTTGAAGTGTTTTCCGGTCCACAAAAATATGGAGGTATCTTTAAAAGTCTGTTTGACAAAGGTCTGGGATGCTTAGCAGACTGCAAATTGACTATGACTCACAGGATCGTAGTGGGGGCAGTCAAAAATGTGAATGTAATCTTGAAGGAAGGCATAGACTCTAGGAATAAGGAGTAGATAAGTGTACCGTACTGTATCTTGTTTAAGCTATATCTTCAGGTGTTTTTTTTTTCTGGTTGTTTCCCATGACTGAGGAAGAGCATTAGCCAGGTGGAAAACATCCAGGGAAGGGCAATGAGGATCATGAATGATCTAAGTATATGCCATATAATGATAATTCAAATGGCCTGCAACATTTTAGCCTGGAGAGTGGAAGGATCAGTGGGAAATAGCAATTGCACGTGCAAGAGCTACCTATGAAAAAGGAGTTTGACTTGTTCAAGTTCAAGTTGTACGTTGCCCAAGAGCAATGCATGAAGGTTGCAAAGAGGTAAATTTAACCTTCACGTGAGAATTAAATCCGTAACAATTGTATGGAATCCAAAGTGACCAAGGTTGCCTGGGAAGGAGTGAGCACCCCCTTAGTTCATGTCTTTCAGACAGAGGATGAATGACCACCACTGGTGTGGGGGGAAGTTGTGGAGGGGTGCTGTGGACTAAATTGAAGATCCCTTCCAATTCTCAAATTCTGAGTTCTATAATTCTATAATCCTGAGCTGTAGTCAGTCCTCCCTCCCAAGTCTCCTATTTTTTTTAAACAACCTCTCGTCAGTCTTCAGTCCCATGTACTTGTCAGTGATAGGTAGAATGAAACATGGAAATGCTCTTTCTTTTACAAAGTTCTGAGATTCCGTGAATCTCTATTTAGAAAGAAGAAAAATGTCCAGTTAATCAAATACTCACCATTTTTCATTGAATCTTAGCGTCCTTCAGTTTCAGTATCTGATCCAGTGAACAGGCTAAATTAAGGATCTTCTTGCTCTCCAAAGGACTCTGAAAAGTTTTCTCCAGCATCACAATTTCAAAGTGTCAATTCCAGGGTGCTCAGCTTTCCTTATAGTCCAACTCTCACAGGCTTACATTTCTACTGGAAAAGCCTTAGCTTTGACTATATGAACCTTTGTCAGGAAGGTGATGTCTCTGCTATGCCATCTGGATTTGTCATACCTTTCCTTCCAAGGAGCAAGCATCTTTTAATTTCCTGGTTACAATCACCATCTGTAGTCATCTTTGAGCCCAAGTATAAAACTCTTACACTGCTTTTATTTCTTCTCCTTCTGTTTGCCCAAGGGCCATGAACAGCATTTCCAAAAGTCTTATATAGATGTCAAAACTTGACACCTACATGTCAAGTGAGGTGACAGGGCTGTTAATTACTCAGGTCCAGTCAGGAGTGATGTACAATACATAATGTTTAAAGCAGGTAAAAATGCCTAGGGCCAGGGATGGTGTTGGGCAAGACTGATGGGAGCTGTCTGTCCAGAGCTGTCTATGCTTATAAGGGTACAGGAAAGACCTCCAAAGCCAGATCATGGCTCTTCTTAGGCAGAGTCAGGTTTTATCCCTGTCACACTAGCAAGTCAGCCTCAATGATCAAGTTGACTGGTCTTTTCTGGCAAAGGTAAGCCAACTATTGGACAAAGCCATGTTTTTTTAATACGATTTTTAGAACTGTGTAGCTATATGTAAAGGGAGACGTTGGAGCTTTATCCAGGGTGCACACACAGTGTAAACTTAGACAGTGCTTGGGACTACTTAAGCTTGTCTTTATGAAACTTATGCTTAGAGGGAGTAACTAGTGGGTGTGACTATAAAACATATGCTTCTTTATATTAAGAAAGGGGTTATTTTGAGGCACCACATCACACCAATCAGATTGATAACTTTACAAAACAGGAAAATGATAAATGTTGGAGAAAATGTAGGAAAATTGGAACAGCAATGCATTGTTGGTGGAGTTGTGAACTGATTCAACCATTCTGGAAAGCAATTTGGAACTATACTCAAAGGGCTATAAAATTGTGCATCCCTTTGACCCAGCAATACCACTTTTAGATCAATATCCCAAAATGATTATAAAAATGGGCAAAGGACCCACATAATCCAAAATAGTTCATCGAAGCTCTTTTTGTGGTGGCAAAGAATTGGAAATTGAGGAGATGCCCACTAATTGGGGAATGGCTTAATAAGTTCTGGCATAAAAACATAATGGAATACTATTGTTCCATAAGAAATGATGAGCAGATGGACTTCAGAAAAACCTGGAAAGACTTACATGCAATGAGGCAGAGTGAAGTGAGCGGAACCAGAACAACATTGTGTGAAGACCAACTTTGATAGCCTTAACTCTTCTCAGCAGTACAAGGATCTAAGACAATTCCAAAGACTCATGATGGAAAGTGTTATCCACATCCAGAGAAAGAATCATGGAGTCTGTAGATTGAGGCATATTATTTTCTGCTTTTTTTGTTTCTTCTTTCTTGAGGTTTTTCCCTTTGGTTCTAATTCTTCTTGACAAAATGACTAATGTGGAAATATATTTAATATGATTGTACATGTATAGCCAATATCAGATTGCATGCTGTCTTGGGGAGGGGGTAGAGAGAGGAAGAGAATATTCAGAACTCAAAATCTTGTAGAAATGAATGTTGAAAACTAAAAACAAATAAATAAAATTAAAAAAAAAAATAAAGGACTTATTGTGCTAAGGGAGGGGCACATGCCTTGCATTTATGTTCACACATAATATGTGAGCTTTAGGAATCTTTTTTGAGAGGGAGTTATAGGTTTCACACAGGATTATGCAGAATATTTACAAGCCAAATTTTGATGAAGAACAAAAGGGGAAGTTAAAAATTTACACAGTGAAGAACCAATCACAGAAAGGGAAGAAATAAGTTAGGTCAAATCATAAAGTGATCAGTAAACACTGGAGCCAAAGCCAACGTCTCAAGCTGGAATTTTGTAAACATATAGAGCAGTAACTAAAAAGATAGCTCTGAGGTTGTAGGTAATGTCTCAGCTTAAGTAAGTAGGGTTGGTAATAAAGCTGAGTTAGAAATTTTTCTACGACTTATCAGTTACATTCTTCACACTGAAGCTGTGATATAACTAGCTATCTTGGACAAATGGTGGTCATAAAAAAATAGAGAAAACAAATCCTCTTACTACAGAATGAAGAGGAAAAAAAATGCAAATAAAATGTGTTTTCCAGAACGAAAAAAAATAAATCTACTTCTGAGACAAAATTACCAAAGCATAAGGATTTGAAAGTGTCTAAGTCAAACGCTCCCTCTACTTATAGTGTTAGCCTAAGGCAACAATCCCTTGAAGGACAGAAGGTTAGGTAAGAAATGTAAGCCAAGGAGGTAACATTGGAATTCACCATCAGAAAAAATATCATTTTAAAAAATGTATTCTTTAAAATTGTTTCTTAAAAATAGAGAGGACACCAATTTTACCTTTAGGCCATTTAGATCTTAGAAAAAAAAATTCCATTTTAAATTCCTTCCAAGTTGGGAAGACTATAAATAAACCTTAAACAATGTGCCTCTTATAATTGAAGGCTGGGTACTTGGGGGCACTCAGTACTTATAATGTGCCTATCCAGAGAGCACCTAGATAAGCTTGAGGCAAAATACTACAGATTCTCATAATTATAGATTTTAAAAATGGCCAAGGTTAAAAAAATTTTTTTCTCTGTCTCTGTCTCTCCCCTCCATATATATGTATGTATATGTATATATGTAATCAACAAAAATTATCTATCAGTATATTTGCTACTATGTATAAGCCTTGTGTTTGTGTGTGACCTATGTTGGTTAGGTGGATCCAAATAGGCCTGCCTAGAGGTGGTTCACATGCAGATTGGAAGAGATCTCTCTAGGATCTCCTCTCACTCTTCATCAAATTAGACTGATGAGGCAGGAGACTGGTAACATGAAAATGATGTATAAGAAAATGGATCAAACCCATGTTCTGTGAGTTGGAGTGGGGGTGTCTCCCACCATGAAAGTAACCAAAAAAGTCAAAGAAACAGAGCCTACTGAGCTGTGTGAATACAGACTCTGAACCTAATTCTTTGTTACAAGAAAACTCTACTATCTTGGAGACCTCTAGTCCCACCTGTAATTATGGTATAATTAACTAGAGACTTTGTGCCTCAAAAAAATGGTCTGATGAGATTAACTACTGGGAAAGATCCCCACCAGAACAGAGCTGATGGGGAAACCCCTTGAACTCTGATTGAATCTTCCCTTTTGATCTGGCATTTGCCTGAGGCCATAAGCCTTTCATTATAACTAGGCCCAAATCTCTAACTCTTAACCTAGTTTAGCCCTCTATTGTCCAGCTACTTCCCACCGTTGATCCTATCAAAATATCTATACCCAAGTTTGTCACCCTTAAACTAGCCTAGTCCTCCATTGTCTGTCAATTCCAGGTAACCTTGAGCTATTTCCCACACTTAATCTCATTACTGGAGTCTAACCTCAGTCCCCTGAAGATCCTCCTTAGACTCCTCCTCAAGATCCTCCCCAAACTCTTTCTCTAGACCACCCCTAAATCCTCCCACGCTCTTTCTGTATTTAAGATCCATCTTGCCTCCATGATGGGGGCCCAAGAATTATCTAGAGCAGACTTACCCTGTGTCAGATTATTCTGGCCTGCTTATGGATACAAGGGTCACAGATACTTAGTCTCCTTAAGAATCTACCCATTAAAGTGAATCTCTAATAAACTTTGCTTTACTTTGGCTGAAAGAAGATTTGAGTGGAATTCATTCGACAGGACCCGACATGTTGGTATTTTGGGGCCTCAAGCACTTCTAATCTAAACCTTAAACCTCAACATATGGTTCCCTGACCACTAAGTGGGGTAGACTCTCTGCTCCCTCTGTGAAGACTCCTCAGAATGAGAAGGGAGAGAAACTATCTGGAAATCAGAGAGACTTTTCTAAGACTGGACAGACCTGAGTCCTGGATTTACACAACCTAGGACCCTTCCCCCTTCCCGTGATGTCATCTGCATTAGGCCCCCTTCAGGAGTTTTTGACTTCCACCTTTGCTTGTGACCTTTTCCCCTCCCTTGCTTGGTGTTTACCAAATAAGGATATGGATGATACCTTGGCTTCCTGTCCTACCTCCTAGCCAATAGGTGATAGTGGCAGGCTTCTTTGTTATCCACCACTGGCTTAGATTTCACACCAAGACTAAGAGGCCACCCCCCAGCCAATGGGAGAAGGGTCAGTGGGGGTGGGGGGGGCCAGGCGTGGGAGAAGGAAGGGGCTTAACTGTATTAGTGTATAAATCCTTGTTCTGTCTTTTGTAACATGCCTCCTCTCCTTGTTCCTGGCTATGGAGAGGACACCCCTCTTCCTGTGGGGGAAGAGAATAAAAATTCCTGTTGTTTGGGATGAAAAAATCCTTCATCTTTAATTTAGTGAAAAGGAATAAACATGGAGATCTCTTAGGATAAGAACAGGACTTTATTCTCTTCCCTGGGGAGAAGAAGGCAGTCTTCCCCATGACTCATCATGGAGAAGAGGCAAGTTACAAAAGATAGTGCTGTAATTTATAACTTAACCTAGTCAAGACCCCTTCCCAACTGTTTCTTCTCTCATTGCTGGAGAGGCAGACTTCATCAAATACTTCCCCAACTAGGAGAGCAAGGAAAGAGCGGAGGAGGGTCCCACCAAGGCAGGAAAACAAAGGAAGATAAAAGTGATTGACAGAAGCAATTTGAGAAGGATGAAGGAAAAGTTAACCACCCCCAAATGGAAAAGTTTTCACTTATCCCATACACTGTTCTGAAATGACATGACTTGAGGAGTCTTAACAAAGTGACCACAGAGTCTGAACTAAAAGTTTTAGGGAGCTTTAATTTACTAGCTGGTGCTACTCCATGCCAATTAAAGGGGGAGCAGCCCAGAACTCAAGGGTGAGGAACCTTTTATACATTTCATTAGGTTTACATATCTAACTAACACGATTTGTTACTAAGCAGGTTGTCATATAGATACAAACAAGCGGTTACTAAGGAAAGCAGAGGGAGTGAGCAGAGGGGGTCTGCAAGATAAGCGGAGGGGCACAGGGCATGAGTACTGAGCAAGGAAAAGATAGATTACCCTAGGCCGGCCTCCCAGGTAAAGATAAATCACTCTAGGGAGGCTTCCCAGGTTCATAGAGTTTCACTTGGCTAATTATCATAGAGTTTCACTTGGCTGTATACCATAGAGTTTCACCAGGCTGACCACTAACTTCAGAAAATATTTCTTAACTATTTCTTGGCCATAACAGTTCCTTCCTCAAGATATCTCTGACTTTTGATTTTTCTTGGGTAGGGGATTTTTGGGGTCCCCATACCCCATGCACCAGTCATCATTGCTAATCTCAAGTTTTTCTCCAGCCAGGTCTGGAAGGTATATAAGCCTCTCTCTATCCCTATTCCCTTCCTTGCTCTCCAAGTACCTTGGAGGTGCTTTTTGGACCTGACCTCTCAGGTCCCATTAGGTCAGACATCTAGGGGGCTGTCTCATATTCAGCTTGATGCTCTCAGGTTCTCAGTCCAGTTTGGTTATGTTGGACATTGTGGACCTGGGCACAACTTCTGAAGCATGAAGGACAAAGACACATGCCCCATCCAGAAGTGTAAGTGCCATTCTTTCAATTCTCTTGGTACTAGGGAATTAGGAAAACTTCAAGTATTTGTGTGTGTGTGTGTGTGGGTGTGTGTGTGTGTGTGTGTGTGTGTGGGTGTTTCTTGTTTTGTTTTGTTTATTTTTCCATGCTTACTTCCAGATCTTCCTTTATGGAGGAAGGGACTTCCAGACCCTATACTTATAATGGTTTGATCCTTTTTAATTTCTAAAAGTTTACCTTTGGGTTGTCTTTTACAACATTGGGAAAAATTTAGTTTCTCTAAAGAACTTAAAAAGAAAAAGTTCGTGTTCTTTTGCAAGATAACACTTTCTTGCAGTTAGAATTATATTGTTGCTGGGAAGGACTATGGGTAGAAGTGGCCTACATAAGTGCCTTTCATGGAACATGGTTCTCAGAAAAGATTGTAAGATACTTGAAGCTAGAGTCCCTCCACAAAGGGAAAATTAATTAATCAATTAAACTATCCCCTTCCTCTGGCCCCCAGGCTTCAGCCCTGGCCCCTCCCTCCTTGCCACTCCTGCTCAGGTTCCAGTCACAGTTCTCACTGAGGCAACTCCCCCAGCCCCTCCTGCTTCTCCCCAACTTTTCCCCCCTTGGTTTCCCTTCCCTTTTCCTCTATCTCAACACCCCTCATTTCCTGCCTCCTTCACCATCTGTATCTCCTACCCTGCATCTTCCACCATGGCTGCTCCCCCTGAGGCAACACCCACTCAGGCCTCAGCCCCTGCCCCCATGGCAGTCTTCCTGGTACCTTATCTTCTGACCTCTTCCCCTCCTCAGGTGCTGACTGACCTTCCCTCTTGCCAGTCAGATCCCCCAGTCTTCCAGTCTAATCCAGTTTAGCCAGCACCCCCCAGTTACTCCCTCACAAGAAGTGGCATTTCCTATCTCCCTTCCCAAGGCCCCTTCCCCACTGAGCCTTCAGGGCTTTTTCCCTAAGGGAAAATTTCTAAGGAAAGTGCCTGTCTCCTCCAGTGGGACAACTAGAGTGCGTGTTCCATTTTCCATTTCAGATCTCATTCAAGTTAAGGAGAAATTGGGGAGATTCTCCAGACTAAGTTAAGTTTACTGAGGTCTTTTGGGACATATCCCTACAATTCAAGCTTTTGGGGGATGATTTACATATCCTCTTCTATACCTGTTGTTCCACTGAGGAGAAGAGAAGAATCTGGGAACAAGTCCAAAAATCTGGGAATCATTTGGCTAGCAATGACTCCACAAAATATCCCCCAGGAACAGCTGTTGTTCCTACCAGTGACTTCATTTTTCAAATATATGGGGAACTTACTCAAAATTTTAAAGATGAGAGCCATTCCCCAGTTGATAGTCAAAGGATATGATTGGGCAATTTTGAACAAGAAATCAAAACTTTCTATAATCACATGAAAAATGATCTCAATCATTATTGATTAGAGTAAGGTAAATTAAAATACTCTTAGATACTCCCATACACCTACAAGAAATGACAAATGCTGCAGAGGATGAGGGAAAATAGGTATATCAATGAACTGTTGTTGGTACAGTGGTGAATTGGGCCGACCATTCTGAAGAACAATCTGCAACTTTTGCTCAAAGAGCTATAAAACTGAGCATACCCTTTGATCTAGGAATAGCATTTCTAGATCTGAATTCCAAAAATATCAAGGAAAAGAAAAAATATCTATATGTGTTAAAAATATTTATAGCAGCTCTTTTTGTGGTGGCAAGGAATTGGAAACGGAAGGAATGCCCATCAGTTGGGGAATGGCTGAAGTTATGGTATATGATTGTGATGGAATATTATTGTGCTATAAGAAATGAAAAGGGGTGCATGGTCTGAGAAAAAGAAAACACAGAAACTGGTGCAAAACGTTGTGAGAAGAAATGGAAGATCATTGTGTACAGTAACAGCAATGTTGTAATGATGATCAACTGCAAAAGACTTGACTATTCTGATCCATTCAGTGGTCTAAGGCAATTCTAAAGGATTCATGATGAGAAAGTGCTGTGCACATCCAGAGAGAGCTGATGAACTCAGTGCAAATTGAAGTATAATTTTCTGAAATTTTCCCCACTTTTTTGGTAATATAACTAATGTGGAAATATACTTTTGAATGTTTTCATATGCATAAATAATATATTGTTTGTCTTTTCTGTCCATGGTTGAGAATTGGGAAGGAGAGGGAAAATATCTGGAACTCAAAATTTAAAAGGCAATGAATGTTAAAAATAAATAAATTAATTTTTTTAAAAAAAGAAGAGAGGCTGATCAAAGTGTAGAAGTGGCTCTCCTGACCTATTTCTCTTTCAGTCATGCATACACACATACACACACATACACACACACATACATACATATATACAAATGTGCATGTGAATGTATATTATATACTTAACTCTCTACATGTATGCTAGAGTGTGCTCAAGCCAGCTCAAAGCAACCTGGAAAATAAATTGTTAAATTTTCAGTGTTAACATTTAAACCCACTTTATAAACTCCAGAAACTCCTTCTCTTTATTACCTAGCATCCCCATCCACTTTTCCAGTCTTCTTGTACCTTATTCCCTACCACACAATTTTTGATCTAGTGACCCTGAACTCCTTTCCATTCTTCCAAAACAAAATTTCATCTCTGGACATCTCCTCAGGCTCTCCCCCATGCCTGGATCATTCTCTTTCCTCATCTCTACTTACTGCCTTCCCTGATTTCCTTCAAGTACCAGCAAAAATTTCAACTTCTAGATTCCTCTCAGTTCTGTTAATTATTTCCTTTTTATCCTATACATAGGGAGTTTTCACATATTTGTTTGCTTTTCCTCTCCCCTGTTAGATAAACTCTTTGAATGCAGGGTCTGCTTTTGCCTTTTTTGTGTCCCTCTTGCTTAGCACAGTGCCTGGCACATTGTTGGTGTTAATAAGTGTTTATTGACTATCTTCCACCCTGAAGAAAAACTCAACAGGTTTTCTCCCTTATAGGGAGAAACTGCTCTTTGAGCAAAAGTTGCAGATCGTTCTGAATGGTTGGCCCAATTCACCACTGTACCAACAACAGTTCATTGATATACCGATTTTCCCTCATCCTCTGCATCAGGGGCAAAATTAAAGAAAATCTTCTTCTGATATGACCCTCTCATTCATGTCAACTATATTTTGCATATATTCATGGCAAATGGCATTTGGCCATGCATCAATAATGATATTAATGGCCACTGTGACTGTTCCCCTTAGGCTCTCCATCTTATCACTTGGTTTTGGTCACAGATCTTCCAGCATCTTGGGACTACTATCATCTTTCCAACCCAAATCTCCTAGTATTCTTCTACTAAAGGATATAGATCATGCTCGGAGAAAATACCAATTTGGAGCTTATGGAATATGTGTACTCTAGGAAGGACCTCTGTAGCCTTATTCTTACTTGCTGATGAAATTAAAGTGCTGGATTTAATTGTGACATTCAATGACTTGGTAGGAATGCCTCCTTTGAGGAGTTTAACATTAATTCCAACAGTTTTGTGGCTTGTCCTTCATAACCTGTCTTGACTAAAATCATATTCATGCAAGATTAGGGTAAAATTGAGGCAAAACTTATCAAAGAAGTTTCTGGCTTTTTCTTTGGCAGCTTTGGAGTGAAGGAAAAGAAAAAAACCACCCTCCTTCTATACCTGTTCATGGGAAGGAAAGAGATAATTGCCTGGGCTTCTAGAGAGGATGCTACCAATAAAAGGTGATCACACTGTTTCCCATAGTGCCAATTTCCTCCTCAAGTCAGCATGCACACATCAACTGTAGTTTTCTTCCAGTGGTTCCAACATATTTTGACAAGTTAATCATCTTCTCTAGAGATTCTTGGCTCTTTAAGCAATTCTTCGTCTTCAGAGGGTGGACTTGTGTGAAATTCCCAGGAATAATTTCCTACTGCTGTGTCCTCAGGCACATCTCTCAACTTCTTTTTTTTAAAATTTATTTTATTAAATTTTTTTTGAGTTACATATTTTCTCCCCATCTTTCCCCCGCCCACCACCCCAAAACAGCCATCCCAGTGTTTCCCCCCTGCCCCAGTCTATTCTCTCCTCTGT
>JAQQSU010011424.1:0-12170 GCA_028627135.1 Pseudochirops cupreus
CGTAGACAAGCTGACTTTAGTGGGAAGTATCTTTGTGTGCGTTTTGGAGTTCTAGGATTGGTTTAGAGTCCTGTTTTATGGGTATTTTGTGGTGGCTATGTGAGAGCTGCGATATGTTGCTGCTGCTACGCCGCCATCTTGGCTCTGCCCCCCATCATCTTCATATTAAAAAAAAAACTATATAAAAGATGTAGTGATTTCATTTGACTTTTTTAAACTACATAATAAAAAAATAGTGGATGTCTGAATAACATTTATTTATTCCACAGGCAAAATTTAAATTTCACTTGTCCTTAATCATTTAATAGAGTGTATCATGAAGTAAAACTGTTTAGTTAATCATAGGCACAAGTGACCCATTGCTCTAAATGGCTAAATATTCCTTAAAAAGTTTTGCAGTTATTTAGGATCTTATAATAAAGATAATGATGCTGGACAGAGGTGCAGTAGGAAAATTACCATAGTTTTATACACAGAGTCCTGATGATAGAGTGTAAGCATTTCAATTTCTTGTTTAAAAAACAGATCATACTTTAAACAACTGAAAAATTTTGTAATATTTTTACTTGGTCATTTACAAGTATTATTTTAACTTGGCAATTTACAATGCCATTCCTGTAGCAAAATAATAGTAGTAGTAGTAGTAGTAGTAGTAGTAGTAGTAGTAGTAGTAGTAGTAGCAGGAGGTTAGTACATTTAGTTTAGAGGTAACTCAGTTCAACCTTTTAAATTTATCAATGAATACACTGAGGTCCAGGGAAATTGCCTAATGTCACAGTGCTAGTAAACATCTGGTGGAATATTTGAACTCAGATCTTCCTGAATCCATGTCCAGATACCTATCTATATGATTTTATCTTGAAAAGAGTAGTGAATCTTAAACTGGGGAATACAAATGTACAGATGAAAAGTATTTACTTGTGCATCTTGATTATCTATTACTGCATATGATTTCTTTTTTGGTAATTTCTATTTCAGAAATAGATTCATAGACACTTAGAGGTGAAGGAAGAATTAAGTATTATTGAGCTCAATCATGTATTTTTTATTTTTCTGATTTAGAGTTATGGTTTCCTCAGTGTAGGGAATTCCTTTTACATAAATTTGCTTGATGTGGCCCAGCAGCTGTTTTGTAAGGTATAACTTGTAGTGAACTGTTTGCCTTGTCAATGAAGGAGGGTGGGGAGGGAGCAAGGGAGAGATTTTGGAACTCAAAGTCTTATAAATAAATGTTAAAATTGGGGGGAAATAAATAAATTCAGTATGTTAATATATGTTCATTATATGTGTATAAAATTTAATATATTTATTATAAAAACTGGGGAAAAATAAATAAATTTAAACACATTTAGGACAGGGGTGGGGAACCTATAGTCTGGAGGTTATATATTGCCCTTTAGGTCCTCAAGTGTGGCCCTTTGACTGAATCCAGACTTCACAGAACACATCCCCTGAATAAAAGGATTTGTTCTGTAAAACTTGGATAGCCAAAAGGCTGCACCCAAGGACCTAGAAGGCCAAGGTTTCCCATCCCTGTCTTAGGAGATGCCTGGAGCCCCTGAGAGGTAAACAGGTTGTCTGTTGTCATACTGCCAGTCTGTAGAAGAGGCAAGACTCAGGTTTCTGACTCCTGAGCTAATTCTGTAGCCACTTCACCAGACTCTTTTTCCATTGTTATTTTACAGATGAGAAAATTCAGCTTCAGACAAAAGAAACACATTTATGTCTTTCCCCATTAATTAACAATGAAGCTGGGGCTAGAAACCCTGACTTCCCGACTTCGTTTAGCTATCTTTTCATCAAGATAAATTCTATTCATTTCCTAGAGATCGTTTTTGTTGAGTTGTGTGATTAAAGATGACTGCCCTATAAAGTCATGCCTTAAATCCTAAGGACACTTAAAATGGACTCACCTCAAGGTTTTCAGTTCTAACACTACCTTCTGATCAAAATCTCCTGTTCTATTTTTTACACTTCCGCTATTCTATTAAACTTTTTTATTTCTTTTTTTGGAGACAATAGTAGTCAAATCACTTGCCCAGGGTCACAGCGCTAGTAAGTGCCTGAGGCTGGATGTGAACTCAGGTCTTCAGGACTCCAGAACTGGTTCCTTATCTACTGCACCACCCTATCAAACTTAGTGTTGCTTTTCCTTGCACTCTTTAGTATTTTAAGTGCTTCCTAAGTGGTTCCAGTCCATCAGATCTAGTCTAACAATTTTCCCTACTCATCTTTAAACCAGTCATCAGCCATTCAATGATGGAATCTCCCCTACCCTTGATTTTCACATTTATATGGCATGATGTCATTCAGGCTACCTATTTTCAAGTCTGAGTAATTTTCCTCATTGTTGTGCTCTGCTACTACTCTCCAATCATGTTAACTGGGTTCCATGGAAATTTATGTTGTCTAGCCTTAATTTAGAAACTCACAATTATATTGAAATACTTCTTTTCCTCTCCCACTGACATTTTGGTCCCATTCTGAATACTTTTTTAAAGTTTATATTCTATGTCACCAAGTTCACACAATTCCTCTATCACCACAAGTGACAGTATTTTGATTTACTGAGATGAAAGCCATCTTCAGTAAACTTCTGCCCCTTAAACTTACCTAATCTACATTGTTAGACCTCTTCATGTCCACACTCACGATTTCTCCTTTTCATCCATTCTCAGAGGTGCCTATACCACTACTTCCTTCCCTTTTAGTTTCTTCAGAAGAGGAATTGGCCTTCAAGCTGAAAGGATCTGAGTTCAAATTCCATTTCATATATTTTATAGGTGTGTGCTCATAGGTAAGCCATAATACTTCTATGGGCCTCAACTACCTTATTTGTAAAATAAAGTGTGTTGGATCTGATGGATTCTAAGGTGCCTTTCAGCTTCAAAATTATCTTTTCCTTGATATGTGACCCTCTATTTGTCTACTCGTCCCTTCTCATTAACCTACAAGCCTGTTAATATTTCTCTTCTCCTAAATGCACCATCCCTTAAACCTGCTGGTCCCTTAAGTTACCCCACTGTTAAGTCAATTAACTTCTCTGTTGAAAGGCAATATGTTATAATAGCTAGGACACTGGATTTAGAGTACAGAAGTCTTGAGTTCAAATTCTATCAGAGATGTTTACCAGCTGTGGGATTCTGGCTAAGTCTTTAATTTCTGAGCTTCAATTTCCCCATCTGTAAAATAAGAGGGGGTGAACTTAGTCTCTAAGATCATTTCCAGCTCTAAATCTATGCTCTTATAAATATATGATCCTGTCTGGATCTCAGTTTTTTTTTTTCATCTGTAAAATGACGGGGACAAGCTAGATCATCTCTAATTTCCCTTCTAACTATAAATCTATTATCCTTTGATCTGCTTCTCTTTCCACCATTATTAACATATCAAAGTCACTAATGACCCATTAGTTATTTAAAAAAAAAGTTTCTTTGTTTCTTGGGGTATTGTTTGCCCCTTCTAGATATCTGGAAATTTTCTATAGGGCTGTGCCATTATTGATGAGTCCTTCATTCTATATCCTCTTCCTTCCCTGATACTGCACATTCATGAATTTATCTTCTTAACTCTTTGATCATTCCGTCATTTTCTTGGTTTGTTTATATTTTCTTTTTCATTGTATCTTACTTTTTTATTTAACTCTTAAATATGCATCCCTTATTTGTGAGGGCCCTACAAGAGTCTAGTCTTCTCTCTGTTTGCCTTTTAAATCTCTCTCTCTTAGTGATTTCTTCCACTCCTGTGGTTTCAGTTATTAATTGTTCAAAGCAGGCAGTTTAACTGTCAATCAGTTGTTATATCAGAGGTAGAGAGGGATGAAAAATTCCTACTGTGTTCTGTAAAAAAAGGACCAGAGTAGGATGGCTTCCATGTAAAGAGTTGTGTTTAAGGTACCCATAGGGATCCACACTTCCATTAAATTGTTGGATCCTCTTTGATTTGGTCAAAATACGGTCAGAAAGTATTAGGCTAGGGATGATTTTAAGTTTTATTCAGTTTCAAGGATAAAATAAGATGAGATTAGACATCCAAAAGATAATTTATACTATCAGAGCCTATGATAAGATCAACCATTATTTAGAGAAAAAAGTTTAAATGGAACTAAAAAGTCAGTTGATAGACTTCAAAGTTTATTCTCAAGGATCACAGTAAGAAGCAGGTAATTTGAAGTGACCATACAGGACAAAGGAGTCAAATAGAACTAAGCAGAGTTTAAACAGAGGATCACACAAGAGTGTATTAAAAGATTTGGAGATTGTCTTGTAAAGTTACATAAGATTTATAAATACCCATCCTCTTCATCTTATTGATTAAGAAATCTAGATCCATAGACATTAAATAACTTGCTTAAATTGAATTGGAAATTAGTGACAGAATTGCAATTGAAGTCTAGGCTTTCTCTTGGTCCAGCACTCTTTCCAGAGATTGTAAATCCTAAGGAGAGAGTGAGAGAAAGATTTCACAGTAATTTTGCATATATGTATATATATATATGCATACATGTACATATGTATATATAGACATATATTATTAGTATCTATGTGTGTGCATATACAGTTCTGAATTACAGATTTATATGTGTATATACATACATATATGTAGAATTTTATCAATTATATTTTTTTGTCCTAAAATAGATAATTTTCTAGATACTTCATTGAAATTTTCATCTTATCACTCTAGAATTTTCAATTTCTCTGGTCTATTTTTGACAAAAACATACTCTAATATTTCAAGTATTCCCAATTTTGTTGACATCTTTATTCTCTCCATTCAAACAGATCGCAACCTCTCTAAAGTCTAGTAGATGATCAAGAGTATCTGGCCGCAAACATGTGCTGCCCCATGGCTAACTTGGTAATTTTTCTCTCTCCAGCTTGAGAGGAATAAACATTTTTATAATATTTACTATCTGCAGGGGACTGTTTTAAGAGAGTGACAAACATTTTCTCATTCAATCCTCACAATGAACCTGTGAAGTGTATGCTTTTTCACTAAACTCCTAGTAGCTTAATCTTATTATATGCTTGAAATTAATGCAGTGAATTTAAATATATGTGTTTGTATAATTTTTTGCCAGTTCTGATTGCTTTCTTCATTACAAATGGACAAAATCGCTACAGTTAAGTATTATAATCTAATGTTTCTTTTTTATTTTAAGTTGAAATGAATGTTAATTTTAATTGGCATTTATCTTATGACATTTACTGCTTTATTTCAATAATTAAAAACATAAGTCTTTTGGTTTGTAAAAATGCAATATTAATGTAGGGATCAATGCCATATATTGTTTCATTTTATGAAGTATTTGTGTGTATATTTCTTAAATCAGAAGCACTTTAGAAATCATTTACATAATTTTAAAACTACTGTTCAGCAAATAACAAACATCAGTGAAATTTTTGCCCAAAAGCCGATGCTGCCTTTCTCTTTTTATGTACTTCTCTGTAAACCTACTCCGCTGACATCTGTTACATAGGCCATATAATTGGTGCATCTTCACATCTAGCTGCTTGACACTATCTGTGTGTTCAATGTGCCTTTTAGTTAACAACTTTATCCATATCCCAAAGGCCCTGCCAATCTTGTTGACCTTTGTTTACAATTTTGCTCAAATTGGGTCTGTCACCTTGGGATTTCTTTTTGCTGGGATGTTCTCCCTTTAGAAAACAACAACAAAAGAAAAACAAACAAACAAACGAAAAACAACTCTTATTTTCCTGTTATTCATGTCAGTGTATATTTTTAAGTCCATAACTGCATCCTGAAAGCTTTTCAACAAAAGGAGTAACATTTAGGTCTTTATGGCTTAGGAAGGAATTTGAAGATAATTTCATCCATTCCCTAAATTTTATAGTTAAAGAAATCAAGACATGGGGACTTTCAGTAATTTATCCATGTTCATAAAACTAACTTGTGGTCAACTTAGAAGAAGAACCTAGATTTCTTGATCCCAGAGGTAAGGACTCTTTCTTCTCTCTTAGTAAGGTGTAGAAATTAGAATTGAATGCCACCTCAGGTATTGGTTTTGCTTAGGGACTGACATTTTATAGATGAGGAAATTGAAGAGGAGAGATGTTAAGTGTTAGCATCACTAGTAAGGAAAGGAACTTGGATTTGGAGCCCAGATTCTCTGAACTCAAAGACTAAATCTATTGGTCTTCCTATTAACCTATGTTCTTTGAAATTGCCTATGGATGCCCAATCTTCTAATATCAGTAGCATCATAGATTAGCAGGGATGGTTGTAGACAGATTTGAGAAATTTGTCACAAAGTGTACACAAATACATCATTCTTTGGTTTTAGCACATTTCATTTTTCTCTTTTATTTCATCAGTAGTAGAAGTTCCAGGGTTGGAATATTGTATAAAATCTACTAAAAATATATGCAATCTTTCATTACATCTCTCCTAGACTATTTTAATAGATTCCTCTTAGGTCTAACCATTTCTTTTCTCACTCCAGTTCATTGACCTTACTGCTCCCACATTGGTCATCTTGGTAGACATTGGTTTCTCCCCTATTTAAAAAATGTCAATGATTTTCTTTGGTTTCCTGAATAAATATTAGCCAATATGTAAGGCCTCCTAAGGTCTTGATCTAAGTTTTCCTACTACAAACCATTCTTCCTATTAACTTTCTTAACATGCTTTAGTTTGCAGCTCAAATATGGCATTTTGTGTGAAGTATTCCTTGATTATTTTTCCCAAATCTTATTCCATATCACTACCCTTCCATGGTTCGATTCTAATTTGTCTTCTCTTAAACTCTGTTAATGTATGGCTTGCTACTATCTTGAAAATTTCTTAAAGGGAAGAACTGTCATTTTTTTTTTACTCCAATATCACCTTAAGAAAATAGTTAACGGTAGAAATTTAAAGACTTTTTATGATACACACACACACATATATTCATATATATATATATATATATATATACATATATGTATATATATATATATGTATCACTCTGTTTTATGTATTTATCATTGCTCTCTTATGCCTTGGTGCTGCAAAGATAGCTGACACGAAAATGAGAAAGAGCTACTGCTGGTCAAAGCACCGTTTCTATATAGAATGGCTATGTCTGATAGATCTAGTCTATATGTGATGATTCTGTAGTTTCACTATGGAAAATCACTATAATAAATCTAGCAGCTGGCCATATTGCAACATGTCATCAACCAGGTAGAGTATATTTTCCCTCCTAACTTGTAACGAAGGTTGGATATTTCATGGTGGTCAGCAAATAAAATGTGTGAATTTGCAGTTTGAAAAAAAAATCTGCAGTCAAATTCAGGATCTTCTGGTTATTACCCTTATTATATTAGAGACATTTTTGGACCTTTGGTGGCCTTATTTTCCCCACATGTAAAATAAGTGAGTTAGGCCTTTTGATACCCATGGTCCATTGAAAATTTTTCACAGTTATTTATCCTGTTGCAGCTAGACAATCCAGCCAATAGACTCCAGCCTCAGATTCTCGTTAGCTCTTTGAACCCGGGCAAGTCACTTCAGTGCTGTCTGTCTCAGTTTTCTCAGCTATAAAATGGGGAAACAAGAGTATCTTTCTTGCCAGGTTGTTGTTAGGATCAAATGGGATACTATTTGTTAAGTTTTTAGCATAGAGTCTGACACACAGTAGGCACTTAATAAATGCTTATTTTGTTTCTTCTTTCTTATTGCTATTAAAGGAGTTCTCACCAAAGAACTGATCACTTATTTTTACTTAAATTCTAACATTTTCCATTAAATCCAACAAAACCTCATTATTATCATGATGGTCTTAATTGTATTGATATTACTTTAGACACAAGACAGTCAGCAAGCATTTATGGGAGGCTTGCTATGTACCAGGTAATAATTCCCCAAGAGTTGCAGATACAAAAAAAAAAAAGACAACATTCCCTTCCTTCAAGGAGCTTACATTCTAAAGGGAGAGAACATGTAAATAGTGAGACATGAGATCTATAATGAAGATTGAAGATCATCTCAGAAGGGAAGTCATTAGCAAATGAGGAGGTTAGGTTACTTTGAAAAAGTCATTTTCTATAATTTACTTTCTCTATATAACAGTGTTATCTACTTTGATATTATCCAGAGACTTCAGTTATATTATATTTTGGAAGTTGGCTTTTGTTTTCTTACTTTAGTAGGTAGAGGCTTTTTTTTTTACTTTTTAAATTTTCTTTACATTTATTAAAATATATATGATTACATAGTAATTATATCGAGATTCTAATAAATAGTTTGTTGACCACCTAGTTATTGAATATAACTGTACATAATACAATGTACATTGATTTCATGCTTGTTTCCACACTTCAGAAATATGCCTTAGGGTTTGCTTTTCCCAAACGAATTGGCAAGCAGGATAGGTCTTTAACTGAACTAAATAACATAGTCTACCAGTCTGAGTTAAATTGATTAACCTATATTATTTGAAAACAGCCAAAAGAGTTTCTCTTTCAGTTTCTAATTTGAAATCTAAGAAACAAAGTCATATGTGAAGTGAGATAACTGACAACAAAAGTTATCTGTGGCAATATGGTTTAATAAAGGTATAGACAGGTGATGACCATATTTGCTGAAGGTTATTTTTTTTTATCCAACCTCAGATATGAAGGGCATACACAGAATGCACAAAAGGGAGGTCAGATGTCTTTTTACCATATTTGTTTAGGTGATAAAGATGGACTTTCTTTTTGATGGTATGGGAGGGTGGTATATGGTTGACTTTTGATTCAAAGGACTTAGATTTGAATTGTAACTGAGATGTTATTATGACCTTGGGCAACTCAATTAATGAGCCAGGGTCTAAGTTTCTTCATCTGTAAAATGAGAGGTTTTTACTAGATGGTTTCTCCAGTCCCCTGTAGGTTAAGCTCTATGATATCTATTTTGTTAAAATGTCTGTTATACTACTTTGTTTACTTCTTATCTGGTGTACTGGATTATAAGCTACTGGAATGCAAGATCCTTGTGATTCTCTTCTAACAGTGCCTTATAAAGAGTAGCTACTAAATAAATGTTTATTGAATATTTAAAAAGGAAAATCTTCCACTCTGTTACAAGTTCATGTGTAAGAATTCTTATTCATTAATTAAGGAATTGCCAATACTTTGCCAATATAGAGTGCATAGAAATAATAAGTAATCAATGAATGAATAGATTCATTTAAAAATTCCTGAGATATACAATGATAATATATATATATATACACACACACATACATATAGCATATTATACATATGTATTGTCACTATACATCTATTATCTGTTTTCTATAAATTATTTATCATTTGTCTTTATCTCTCAGTTATCTAATCTTTTCTGTCAATCCTCCCACCTCTTTCTCTTTCTCTTTCCCTGTCCCCTGAAATAGAAAAAATATTCAACAAAGGCCAGCAGATACTTGACAGGAATTCATCTTTATTTAGATAGATATGTTTATCATCAGTGAAAGTTACAATCCCCTTAATACACTAGAAGTCTTTTTGTGTCTTTTCAAAAGTCACTAGGTAAATGATGTCTTTTACTTGAGATGCCTTATGGCTCTCTCAGATTTACCATGTAACTCTCCAGTATTTCTCTGATAAGCTGCAGTTCTAATTCTTCTGAGATTATGATGATTTATTAGTCACTATACAACCAGAAGGACAATTCTGGTAGTAAAGCAATGGGCTTTGGGATTATCCAAATGTCATCTAATAGGAAAATATTTATTTTTATTTGATTTCTTTTCAACAATCTCTTTCAGAGATAGATAATGAATTTTGAGCTAAGAGCGGTTCTCAACCTGTGGGTTATGTTCAATTTGTAACAATGAAAATACATCCTGTATATCAGATATTTACATTACGATTGATAACAGTAGCAAAATTATAGTTATGAAGTAGCAACAAAAATAATTTTATGGTTGGGGATCACCACAACATGAGAAACTCTGTTAAAGGGTCGTGGCATTAGGAAGGTTGAGAACCACTGAGCTAGAAGGAACTCTACATATCTAATCAAAATCCTTCTTTTTTTTACATCAGGAAACTGAGAGCCCAAAGTTTTAGCAATTTGTCAAAGAATACTCAAGGAACATGTGCCAAAGCTTTGATTCAAGTCCAGATTTTCTGAATTCAAATACAATATTCTTCATTGCAAATAATGATGCATTTCAGTGAAGACACACTGGTGTGTTGATGGGCTAAAAACCTGCTGTTATCATAGTATCTGTCAACAGGAATACTGAAAGAACATTGGCATTGGATAGGCAATTATTCTTTTTTTTTTATTTTTACATTCTGCAAAGAACTTTATAACATTCAGGCCTCATAGGTGAGCATACTGCTTTGTTGCATGCCTCACTTGATGTTAATCTACTTTAACATTATCACCATTGTTCAGCCAGTGAATAGCATTATTTTAATATATGAATGGTAGACATTTCCTTTCAGTTTTATGTTGTATTTTTAAAAATGTTTGTTTGAAATCCACAAACAATAGAGACAAAAGTATTTTATAGTCTGTACACTACACAATGGCTAAAAATTCAATTTGCTATGTGAAAATGTCTGCAAATTCTGCCTATTTCCTTCTGATATTCCATTAAGGATAACTTCAAAGTATGGTAGACCAGTGGTATAAAACTCAGAAATAGAGGGGCAGCTAGGTGGTGCGGTAAATAGAGCACCACCCCTGGAGTCAGGAGAACCTGAGTTCACATCCAGCCTCAGATACTTGACACACTTACTAGCCAAGTGGCCTTAAGTAAGTCACTTAACCCCAATTGCCCTGCCCTCTCCCCTCCAAAAAGGAAAAAAAAACCCTCAGAAATAGAGAATCCTGTAGGCAAAGATGGGGAAATAGAGCATCTTTTGGCAAGAACCAGTTGTCCAACTTGACCGAAGTATGAAGTGCATGGTAGGGAATAATATGAGAACGAGTTTATGGAGTACCTTGCATGCCAGAATGAGAAATTTGAACTTTTATTACAAGAACAGGAATCTGTCAAGATGTTTCATCAGAGTGGCATGACTGTATCCTTGTGTCATGGGTGATGAAACTGATATCTTAACTTAGCATTTCAAGTCAAACCTGTGAGCTATCCTTCTATTTTGCTTATTTGGTTTATCTTCTGATTCCCTTTATGGAAATTATTACCTTACAGATATGTTTCAATTCTCCCCAATACTAACTAGCACCTTTGTTCTTTTTGTTTTGTTTTCTTTTTTCTTTTTTTAATATATCACCTATGTGATCTGTTATATTCTTTTGGAATGTTCTCATTGAAATATCTTCGTATTTTATTTCATATTGCCTTTAAACTTTTATCACCTCCTGCATACCTTTCTCATTTTCTCCTCAAAAGACTTCTACTGTTTTGTGAGATAATAGTACTTGCAATCTTGTAACATCTCCTTCTTTTATACTTTTTAGTGAATTACTACTCTCATACATATATACACATGTATGTATGTATTTAAAAATATACATATATACATACATACTGCTCTGAACTCTCTTGTGGACATGTAGATCAATTGTTTACTGGTGGCTGTTACAATTATTTTTCCTGTCTTTTTCAGTCTCCATTTTGTAACGACTTGCATTTGTTGAAGTTTTGTAAGGAATAGTTCTACCAGCAAGGTTTTTTTTTTAATTTTTATGTTTATTTTTAGTTTACAACATTCATTTCCACAAGATTTTGATTAAAAAATTTTCTCCCCATCTTTCCCCTACCAACCACCACAAAACAGTGGTCCCACTTAATACCCCCTAACCCAATCTGCTCTCTCCTATATCCTCCCCAATTCACCCTCCAACTTTTTGATAGGGTAAGATGGATCTCCATACCTTAATGCCTGTATATCTTATTTCCTAGTTGCATATAAAAATATTAATAATAATAATTTTTTAAACATTTGATTTTAAACTTTGCATTCCAGTTTCTTTCACTTCTTCTCTCTTTGCCCACCCTTACTGGGAAGATAAGCAGTTCAATATAGATTGTACATATGTAGTTATGCAAAACATTCCCATGGTGGATATACTGTGAAAGACTGACTATATTTCCCTCCTTCCTATCCTGCCCTCCACTTGTCCTATTTTCTACTCTGACCCTGTCTCTTTTAAAAAATGTGTGCTTCTAACTAACTCAGACACCCCCCCCCCCC
>JAQQSU010011425.1:0-12170 GCA_028627135.1 Pseudochirops cupreus
TGTGGGGCTCTGCTTCCAGAAGGGAAAGCTCTGTCCCAAATCGCTGGAGTCCTCCTGGCTGCCATAGCTCTCAGGAAGGTGCTGGGTCCCTTCCTGCTTACTTCTGGCTCACTGGATAATGAACACTGGCAGGACTGAAAGCCCAAGACCGCGATCCGGATCCAGGCCGCTCAATGTGAGAGCACTGGCCTCTGAACAATTGCTTAGTCCCCTGCTGTCTGCCCGCCAAGGGCGCAAAAGCTGCAATGTGGAGGCGGGTGCAAAACCTCTGCCTTTCGCTTTCCCACCCTGGAGGCCTTTTTGGCCAGAATGCTTTTCTCCCCTGATTTCACAAGCTCTACTCACCTAGTTCTGAATGCTGCTCGCAGCTGCCGCTAATCTGAGGCTCCTCCCATCCAGCTGCCCCCGGGGCTCAGCCAGGGCTTCAGGCCAGGCTGGTTTCGGTTCGCATTGCTGATATGGTTCCTCGTAGCCAAGCTGACTTTAGTGGAAAGTATATTTGTGTGCGTTTTGGAGTTCTAGGATTAGTTTAGAGTCATATTTTATGGGTATTTTGGGGTGGCTATGTGAGAGCTACAATATGTTGCTGCTCCTATGCTGCCATCTTGGCTCCCTCTCCTTTGCAATTTTTCTCTCTCAAACCAGAGGCAACAATAGTGGGAGTAACTAGATACTTATAGGAGATTTTACCTCTTTCAAACTGTAGATAGCATTTAAGGGCAACAGCTAAAACTTTAGCCAAGTTTAACTCTCTTCCAGTTAGCAGACTCCTATACTTTTATTCAGCCAACCCATAAAGTGATGCTTTTCTTTAGTCAGCAGCATCTAAAGTACAACAGCCAAAGCTTTTCTGTCAGTTGACTGTTCCTGATGGAATCTTCTAATTTAGCTCTTGCTGTCTTAACTGCTCCTAATATCTTTCTTCCTGACCTTTCTTCAGCACCCTCAAGATTTCAAATTAGAGTCTCTTGGTGCTCAGTCAATTATTTCCCCCATTTTTCACAAAATCTACCTTCCTGTTAATTTTTTTTTCCAGAACAGATCCATGCAATTTATTTTTTCCTAATTAATAATCACTTATTTTTTTTCTCCCTCTGAACTACTCTGAGGCAGATAAGGAGAACAAAAACAAAACTCATGTTATAAATGTGCATAGTCAAGCTAAACAAATATTCTTATTGGCCATGTCTAATTTTTTTCCTGCATATTTAATCCTTTACCTCTCTATTGGAAGGAGGGTAGCATTCATTACAGATCCTCTAGAATAATTGTTGATTATTCCATAGAATATAGTTCTTAAGTCTTTCAAAGTAGTTTGCCTTTACAATGTTTTTGTCATTGCATAAATTGTTCCTCTGGTTCTGTTCACTTTACTTTGCATCAGCTCATACTAGTCTTCTCAGATTTTTCTGAAATTGTACCTTTGATCATTTGTAATCTTATAGCACAATCATGTTCTAAAATACTTATGTACCATAATTTGCTTAGCCATTCCCCAATTTATGAGTACCTTCTTATTCTCCAGTCCTTTGTCGCTACATAAAGAGCTGCTACAAATATTTTTGTATGTGTGGTTCTTTTCCTTCTTTCTTTATCTCTTTGGGAATATAGGCCTTTCTCGTAGCTATTAAACCGATAGTACTTATTTAATCATTTTGTAGTCTCTCTGTAGTTATTTGACTGATCACTTTATGAGGTATTATTTTACATCTATCAGATTGGCTAAGATGACTGAAGAGGGAAGTGACAAATGTTGGAGGGGATGTGGAAAAACTGGGACATTAATCCACTGTTGGTAGCACTGTGAACCAATCAAAGCATTTTGGAGAACAATCTGGAATTATGCCCAAAGAGTTAATAAACTGCCTATACCCTTTGTTTTAGGAGTACCACTACTAAGTGTATTTCCAAAGATAAGTGGGAAAAATGAAAAGAATCTGTATGTTCCAAAATATTTATAGCAGCTCTTTTTGTGGTGTCAAAGAACTGGAAATTGGGGGGATGCTCATCATTAAGAAATAAAAATCTTGATTTTAGAAAAATATGGAAAGACTTGCACTAAATAATGAAAAATAAAATGAGCAGAACTAAGAGAATGTTGTGTATAAAACAGCAATATTATTTTAATAACAACTTTGAATGACTAAGTCATTTTGACTATTGTAAACTACAAATATATGAAGGAAGATGCTATCTGTCTCCAAAGAAAGAACTTATAAATAGAAGTTTGTATGGAATGATTGAATACACATGGACATACACACAAATAGACATACACACATATACATGTATACATACATATTTGTTTTTAGTGATAACTATTTCTAGGGTGTGGAAGGGAATAAAAAAGGGAAAATAATTTACACTATAACTTTATTATATATTTAAAAGGAATAGCAAGTTGTACATACCAGATTTACAGTTTCATGTGTAATTGTCTTTAAAAAATTCTACTAAGTAAATGCTTGTTTTATTTAATAAATTAAAAATAAAATAAATAAAAATTTAAGAAGACAGTTAAATCATAGCCTTTTGCATTGCTATAGGTTTCAGTATGGAGATTTTTGTGGTGATCCAGAACTCAATGCAATTAATATGACATCATCAGCAAATAGAATCATTTAGAAAATTTTTCCATCAGTAGCAATTTTTTTTGAACTGTATGTATTTGCACATATCTTCTTGTTTTATTATTGTGATTTTTATTATATTGGCATGCTTAGCCACGAAAACTAAATATTCTTCCATCTATTTAAGTTATTATTTATTTCTTTAAGAATCACTTTGTAATTGAATCTATAAAAGTCTTTTGTGTCTTTAGTGGGCTGATCAAATATTTTATGCATTTTGTAGTTACTTAGAATGGGATTTCTCTTGCAATCATTGCTTCTTGTCCTTTATTATTATGTCGAAGTTTTGTTAATTTTTGAGGATTTATTTTGTAGCCTGAAACTTCGAAGCTATTGTCTCATTTAGTATTTTTGCTGATTCCTTAGGATTTTCCAAGTAAACTATCATCTCATCAGCAAATAGAGACCATTTTATCTCCTCTTTACATATCCTTATGACTTTGATTTCTTTCTCTTGTCTTATTGCTGTTGCTAGTGTTTCCAGAACTATGTCAAATAGTAGTGGGAAGAGTAGGTATCCTTGTTTTCACTCCTGTATTTCTTAGAAAAGGTTCTATTGTATCCCTATTGTGTATGATGTGTGCTTTTGGCTTCAGATGCTTTTCATATTAAAAAAAATCCCTATATGCCTATACTTTATATGTTTAATTTTTTTTTTTAACATAAAGGGGTGTTGTACTTTGTCAAAGGCCTTTTTGTTGTTGCAACTATTTAGATGATCATATGGTTTGGGATGTTTTAGTTTTTAATATGATTAATTACTTTGATTGTTTTTCCTTATATCCCTAATATAAATCCTACTTAATCATAATGATTTCTTGGGAAAATTGCCATAGTTTGTTTGATAGGAATTGTTTAAAATTTTTGAGTCAATGTTTGTTGATGATACTGGCCTATAGTTTTCTCTATGTTTTTTATCTTTCCTTAGCTTAGGTATTAAGACTATATTTGTCCCATCAAGAGATTCTGATCAGGTGCTTTCATTCTCAATTTTTGAGAATAATATGTGAAAGTATGGGTACTAATTGTTCTTTAAAAATTTGATAGAATTCTCCTGTGAATTTATTAGGAGTAGGAATTTTTTTTTTTGTGATTGCTTTATGACTAGATTTATTTCTGTTTTTGAGAATGGTATATTTAAGGTCTCTATCTGATCTTATAGTTTGGGTAGTTTATATCTTTGAAGGTATTTCTTTATTTCTTTTGTGTTCTTGGTTTTGTTAGCATGTAACGGTGAATAATATATTCTGAATATTTATAAAAAATTTCTTCCAGCTTTGTTGTGCTTTCACCTTCCTCATTTGCTATTTATTGGTTTGATTTTCTGCTCTCTTCTTTTAAATCAGATTAGTTAAGGGTCTATCAATTTTATCAGTATTTTCAAAGGACTAGCTTTTAGTTTTATTCATCATTTCTATGTTTCCCCTTAATTTATCTATTTCTCTTTAATTTTTAATATCTCCTCTTTCATGCTTATTTTAGGTTTGTTCATTTGCTGGCTTTTGGATTTTAAAAATGTATATTTAGTTCTTTAATCATTCCTTTTTATTTTCTTAATGAATGTTTATAATGATATGATTTCCCCCCTGGGGACTGCTTTAACTGCATTCCTGAAGTTTTGGTATGTTGTTTCATCATTATAATTTTCTTTTACATAATTATTAAATGTTTCTCTGATTTGTTCTTAGAGTCACTAATTATTTAGGATTTCATTGTTAAGTCTCCATTTGGGTTTGTCTGTGTATTCTGTTTGTGGTCCCTGAGGCAATTACTATTTTCATTATATTATGTTTTGTAAAGGATATACTATTTCTACCTTTTTACATTTATATGCAGTATGTCTATGCCCTAGTGCATGATCCATTTTTCTAAAAGTTACATATAGAGCTGAGAAATATGTATATTCATTTGCTATTCCATTTAGAAGATACCATAATTTTTTTACTAGTTTCTCCAGTAATTTGTTTGATTTCATATTTTCTTCTTTGTTTATCTTTGGAAAGACAGTTAAGTCTCCTGATTTGTATTATTGTCTACATCTTTTTGCAGCTCAAATCATGTTTCTTTTATGAATTTATATCCTAAGGCATTTGGAGCATATAAGTTTATTACTGATATTGATTTGTGTCTATGGTTCCTTTCAGCAAAATAGTTTCTTTATTTATCCCTTTCTTGTTTTTGTTTTGTAAGATAGCATGATTGCAACTCCTGCTTTTTTGAATTCATTTGATCATAGGAAATTTTTACCCTATTCCTTCAGTTTTAGTTTGTATATGTTTTTGCTTTTTTAAATGTTTCTTGTAAGCAACAGATCATAGGGTTTTGTTTGATTATACAAACTGTCACTCTTTTTTGTTTTATTGGATTGCTTAATCCATTCATATTTAAAGGTATGAGATGTTTATATTTTCCTCTGTTTCTTTTTTTTTTTTTTGGAAGAGAAAAGGCAGGGCAATTAGGGTTAAGTGACTTGCCCAAGGTCACACGGCTAGTAAATGTTAAGTGTCTGAAGCTGGATTTGAACTCAGGTCCTCCTGACTTCAGGGCCAGTGCTCTGTTCACTGCGCCACTTAGCCACCTGTTTTCCTCTCTTTCTAATATTTTTTTTTCAAGTTACAATTTCCCCCTCTCTTCTGCTGTAAATACAACTTACATGTTATTTCTGTTACTTTACCTTAATCATTTTTTTAAGGTGACCCTGTTCCCATTGATTCTCTTCTCTTCACCCTTGATCCCCTCCTCTCATCCCTTTTGAGATTTTATTTATTAGTTCCTTTATCTTTACTGCCTTTTTCTGGTTATATGATTCTTTCCTCCTTTTTCCCTCTCAGTTAATCAAGTAGTTCTTTCCTGTCTTACTCCTCCTTCAACTAGTCCTTTTCATTAATTTTTAAAATTTCTTTTTTTTTGCATCTCTTTCCAAAAATGATTTCTCTTACTCTCTTCATTATTCTTCATCTCCTTCTGCTTACTCTAGATCCTTATTCTTTGGTTCGTAATTATCTGGTTTCTCTTTTTCTCTCTGTATTCCTCATACAGTAAAAGTTCCCAAGGCATCCCTTCTAGGCTCTCCCTTCTAAGATGTTTCTGTCACTCCCTTGTAGAACTTTTGCTACAGAATCCCCTTTCCTATAGTGCCTCATTTGAAGAACAATACCAATTATTGCAAATGTCAGAGAGGACACTGCCCTATGGTCGGGCCCCTCCTCCATATGTCCCTGATAATGCAGCCCACCACTGATCTATAGCCTGTCTTGTTTACCTTTCCTCCCATTCCTATTTGCCTCAAAATCTCCTTCCTGGGTCCATGCTCTTTACCTCTCCCAGGGGCCAGTTTAAACTGCCCCTCTCCTGAGTAGGATGAGTAGACTTTTCAAACACCAAATTCCCCAGACCACAGGGGTCACCTTCCTTTCCTTGTTAACCATTGATCTGATCCTGGTACATCACACATTCCTTTCTGTCTCCTTGCTCACTTCCCACCTTTCATGTATCCTTCCATGATGTAATGGAGTCCCACCAAAACCAAGGAAACAAACAAAAAACAAACAAATCATGATTCACCTCTAGGCAGTGTCACCAGGTTCTGTTTATAATGCTCCATGACTGCCTCTTCACTGTTACCACCGCAAGACTTCCACCTTCACCTCATCTCCTTTGTGTACATTTAGAAAAAAGTTCCACACTGTTGTCTCTCCTGTCATTCTATTTATTATTGGTGTTTTTGGCTGCTGCATTTATTCACTCCTCCTGCATTTCTGTTGTCTATAGTATTCAAGAAGAAAATGATCTCTTCAGTTTGGTTTTACTTCTAAAAATGTTTCAAATACCTCTTTATTATTGAATATCTATTTCTCTTCAACGCATGATGAACTCAGATTTGCCAGATCCCTGGGCTACATTCTGAGTTCCATTGCTCTTTGGGACATGTTATTCCATTTCCTTCTACTTTTTTTTAGCTGTTGCTGGTGGGGTGGCAAGCTGCAGAATAGTATTGGGTTATTCAAATGCATTTTTCTTTGTATTTGATTGTCTTTCTATTAATCACTAGCAGAACTTGCTTCTGAATTGGATTGCAAAACTTAATTCTTATGTATCTTGGAATTTGCAGCCTTGGTTTCCCCCCCCCCTCCATGTGATCTGTGAATTCTTTCAATTGGTATTTCATTTTCTATGTTCAGAGGTCCTGAGCAATTTTCTTTGACTATTTCTTGCATTATCATGATCAGGTTTTTTTTTCTTTTGTCCTGTCAGTTCTTCTGGAACATCTATGATCCTTAGGTAGTCTATACGCACCCTGTCTTTGAGATTAATATGTTTAACTTGCATAGTGTACACATCTTCTTTTAATGTTATTATTATTATTTTTTGCTCTCTTCTTCTAGATTTTCCTTCACTTCTATATATTTGCATTCCCAATCTATTCTCTCTTGTTTCTCTGCTGAGACTTACCATGGTAGAACCCGATTTTTCTATTCTGCTAATTATTTTTGCTGTTCAGGTCATAAATTCTACTCTCATAATTCTTATTTTTCTTTGGAATGATGCAGGAACAGCATGTTGTGGTTCTATATTTTCACATTTCACAGAGTCCTTTGTCTCATCAAGTGCTGGATCATTTTTCTTTATTTTGCAGTATTTATTCATAGATGCCTGAACTGATTTACTAGATCTAGAGGTCATATTTTCTTCTGTTAATATTTTCTCTGTTGATTTATCTGCTTATGTTCAAGGTCGTCTGAGTCATTTCTTCCTGAGAACTTTGGTAATTTCCATCATCCTCCTATTTTTCTCTATTCACTTTCTGACTGCCATTGCTCATGGTGGTTTCCTTTGGGGCTAGATCTCAGAGCATCTCAGCCTCCCCCCTTGCTGGGCAATTCATGGTTGATCAGCATAGATTTCTGCCCCAAATAACTTTTGGGTGGTCAGAATTGACCTCAGATGGTTGCTTTACTCTTTCCTTCAGGCTTAGTGAAGTGTTACACAGCACCCTTTTATCCCCACCCATACAGTGTCCTGTGCCTATTCCTTTTGTTCCTTAGTTCTCTGGTTGGTACTGATAGTTCAGAGCTTTGCAATACTGGTGACATCTGGTTGTGGTCCTTGGTAGGTTTTTATTCCTGAAGGGCTGAAGCTTTGATGGCTATCTGCCTCTGACAAATTTTCTCACCCCAGATCTGGAACTTTCATGGCAATAGAAAGAGGAAAGGAGAACCAAAATTTGGTAGTGGATTATTTTGGTAAGCCTATATCAAATTCTTGGATCTCCAGTGCAACCTCACTTCAATGAAAGTCAGTTTATAGATTGGGATTGTTTTTTTTTTTTTACAGTTTTCAATTTATTTATTTTTAGTTTTCAATATTCCTTTCCATAAGCTTTAAATTTTCTCCCTCTCCCTCCCTCTTACTCCCTAAGACAACATGTAATCTGATATGGGCTCTACAAATACATTCCTATTAAACATATTTTCACATTAGTCATGTCGCACAGAAGAATTATAATGAATGCAAGAAAGCATGAGAAAGAAATCAAAATAAAACAAAAAAGAAAATAGTCTGCTTTGCTCTACATTCCCATAGTTCTTTCTCTGGATGTGGATGGCATTTTCCATCATGAGTTCTTTGGAATTGTTTTAGGTCCTTGCATTGCTAAGAAGTCTGTCAAAATCAGTAATTGCACACTGTGGTTATTTCTGTGAATGTGTTCCTGGTTCTGCTCACTTGACTCAGCATTAGTTCATATACGTCTTTCCAGCATTTTCTGAAGTCTGCCTGTTCATCCTTTCTTACAGCACAATAGTATTTCATTACATTCATATACTACAACTTGTGTAGACTTTCCCCAATTGATTGATATCCCCTTGATTTCCAGTTCTTGGCCACCACAAAAAAGAATTGCTATAAATATTTTTGTACATGTGGGTTTTTTTTTTCTCATTTTTATGATCTCTTTGGAATACAGCTCTAGTAGTGGTATTTCTGGGTCAAAAGGTATGCACATTTTTATAGCCCTTTGGGCTTAGTTCCAAATTGTTCTCCAGAATGGTTGGATTAGCTCACAGCTCCACCAACAATGAATTACTGTTCCAACCTTCCCACATCTTCTCCAACATTTGTCATTTTCCTGTTTTGTCATGTTAGCCAATTTGATAAGTGTGATGTGGCACCTCAGAGTTGTTTTGATTTGCATCTCTCTAATCAATACTGATTTAGAGCATTTTTCATATGTATAGATATAGTATAGATAGTATAGCTAAGTATAAGATATATAAAGCTAAGTATAGATAGCTTTAATTTCTTCATCTGAAAAGTGCCTATTCATATCCTTTGACCATTTATCAATTGGGGAATATTGTGAGATTTTAGATGCTTCCTACAAAAATATTTTTGTCAGATTGTATTTTGAAATTGGAGGTGTAAAATCATAATCAATAAACATTTATTAAATGTCTACTGGGCACTATGCTGAGCTCTTTCAGCTTTGACTTTCCCTTAGATTCTGTATGTCCTACACCATGAAGACAGTTGAAATTGTTTGGTCTGTGGTACATAATTTAGTTTTTTTTAAAATTGAATTGTTTATTTACTTTTAGTTTACAAGATTCAGTTCCAGAATCCCTTGAGTTTCAAATTTTCTCCCTTCCTCCTTCTCCCCCCCCATCCCCCATTGTGGCATGTAATCAAGTACAGGATCTGCAAATACTTTCACATTGGACATTAGTCTTGTTGTATAGAAAGGTTGTAACCAATGGAGTGAACAATGGGAAAGAAGAAACAAAACCAAACATGGAAAAGAAGGAAAGCATGTAGACTGCTTCAGTCTCCATTTAAACTCTGTTCTTTCTAGATCTTTCTCTGAATGTAGATATCTCCTTCTATTCTGAGACTTGTAGAATTGTCTTATAACTGTGCATTGCTGAGAAGAGGCCAGTTTATCAAGGTTAGTCGTCACACATATGATGTGTCTGTGATTGTGTACAAATTTTTCCTGGTTCTGCTCTTCTCACTTAGCATCAGTTTGTATAAGCCTCTTCAGGTAATTATGAAGTCCATCTCCTCCCCATTTCTTATAGCACAATAGTATTACATTACATTCATATACCACAACTTGTTTAGCCATTCCCCAATTGATGGGCATCCCCTTAATTTCCAGTTTTTTGCCACCACAAAGAGAGATGCAATAAATATTTTTTGTACATATGGGTGTTCCTCCCACTTCTATGATCTCTTTGGGATACAACCCCAGAGGTGGTATTACAGGGTCAAAGGGTATGCAATTATTTATAGCCCTTTGGGCATAGTTCCAGATTGCTCTCCAGAATGGTTGAATCAGTTCACAGCTCCACCAACAACACATTAATGTTCAAATTTTTTCCACATCCTTTCCAGCATTTGTCATTTTCCTGTTTTGTCATCTTAGCCAATCTGGCTGGTGAGATGTGGTACCTCAAAATTGTTTCAATTTGCATTTCTTGAATCAATAGTGATTTAGAGCATTTTTTTCATATGCTTATAGATATCTTTAATTTTTACCTCCGAAAATTGCCTGTTCATATCATTTGACCATTTATCAATTGGGGAATGACTTGTATTCTTATAGATTTTACTTAATTCCCCAGATATTTTTGGAATGAGGCCTTTATCAGAGACACTGGTTGTAAAAATTCTTTCCCAGTTTCCCACTTCCCTCTTAATCTTGGTTACATTGGCTTTGTTTGTACATAAATTTTTCAATTTAATGTAATCAAGATTATCCACTTTGCATTTTATAATTCTCTCTAACTCTTCTTTGGTCATGAGGTCTTCCTACTCCATAAATCTGACAGGTAAACTATTCCTTGCTTCCCCAGATTACTTACAGTGTCAGCCTTTATACCTTGATTGTGCACCCATTTAGACTTGAATTTGGTGTACAGTGTTAGATGATGGTCTATGCCCAGTTTCTGCCATACTATATTCCAGTTTTCCCAGCAGTTTTTGTCAAATAGTGAGTTCTTATCCCAAAAACTGGGTTCTTTGGGCTTATCAAACAGTATATTACTATAATCATTGACTACTGAGCCTTTTGTACCCAATCTATTCCATTGATCCAGTACTTTATTCCTCAGCCAGTACCAAGTCATTTTGATGACTGCTGCTTTATAATAGAGATTAAAATCTGGTATGGCTAGGGCACCTTCCCTAGCATTTTTTTTTTTATTAATTGCTTGATATTCTGGACCTTTTGTTCTTCCAAATGAATTTTGTCACTATTTTATCTAGCTCTATAAAGTATTTTTTTGGTAGAATGATTGGTATGGCACTAAATATGTAATTTAATTTAGGTAAAATTGTCATTTTTATTATATTATCTCAACCCAGCCACGAGCAACTGATGTTTTTCCAATTAGTTAGATCTGATTTTATTTGTGTGAAAAGTGTTTTGTAGTCGTGTTCATATAGGTACTGGGTTTGTTTTGGCAGGTAGATTCCCAAATATTTTATAATGTCTCCAGTAACTTTAAATGGGTTTTCTCTTACTATCTCTTGATCTTGGACTTTGTTGGAAATATATAGGAATGCTGAGGATTTATGTGGGTTTACTTTATATCCTGCAATTTGCTAAATTTATTTATTGTCTCAAGAAGTTTTTTACTTGATTTTCTAGGATTCTTCAAGTATATCATCATATTATCTGCAAAGAGTGATAGCTTAGTCTCTTCTTTCCCTAATTTAATTCCTTTGATTTCCTTTCCTTCTCTAATTGCTATTGCTAACATTTCTAGTACCAGATTGAATAAGAGGGGTGATAGTGGACAGCCTTGTTTCACCCCTGATCTTATTGGAAATGCTTCTAGTTTATCCTCATTTCATATAATACTTGCTGATGGCTTTAAATAGATGCTACCTATTATTCTAAGGAAAACTCCATTTATTCCTATACTTTCTAGTGTTTTTAATAGAAATGGATGTTATATTTTGTCAAAAGCTTTTTCTGAATCTATTGAGATAATCATATGGTTTCTTCTAGTTTTGTTGTTGATGTAATTGATTATACTGATAGTTTTCCTGATATTGAACCACCCTTGCATTCCTGGAATAAATCCTGCCTGATCAAAGTGTATTATTCTTGTGATGATTTGCTGTAGTCTTTTTGCTAATATTTTATTTAGAATTTTTGCATCTATATTCATAAGAGAAATTGGTCTGTAATTTTCTTTCTCTGTTTTGTCTCTTCCTGATCTAGGTATCAGTCCAATGTTTGTGTCATAAAAAGAATTTGGTAGGACTCCTTCTCCAATTTTCCCAAATAGTTTGTAAAGTATTAGAGTCAATTGTTCTTTAAATGTTTGGTAGAATTCACTAGTAAAGCCATCTGGCCCTGGAGATTTTTTCCTAGGGAATTCATTGATGGCTTGTTCAATTTCTTTTTCTGAGATGGGGTTATTTAAGTAATTTACTTCCTCTTCAGTTAGTCTAGGCAACTTGTATTTTTGTAAATATTCATTCATTTCACTAAGATTGTCAAATTTATATGCATACAATCGTGCAAAATAA
>JAQQSU010011426.1:0-12169 GCA_028627135.1 Pseudochirops cupreus
GTAGCCACTTTAGCAAAGGGCCTAGGGGCAAGGAAGATCTTCAGATTCCCATAACAGATCTGAACCTTGTTCCTTTTCAAATCCAATACTCTTTCCACGAATACATGTTGGAAAGGCTTTATGTAGACTGTATTTGAGGCTAACAATAGAGGACCACCCTCCAGCAACCCCATGATATGTCTACCAAGTTGTGCAAAGGTTGCATTTTGCATCAGTGAAAGGAGTATTCTTACAGGTAAAACCTTGAATCTTAAGAAGAATCTGAAGGAAAACTATCAATTTCAGAAGCAAGTGACCAAGTTTTACTTTTTTTACTGATGAGTTCAATATTTACTTACTGTCTTTATATATCTATGCTATGCAGTGGGGATACAAAGGCAGAAAATGAGAGTTCCTTTTTTCCAGGAACTTATGTAAATTTTACCAGCAGGATACAGTATGCACACAGATGGGTAAACACAAGTTTATATGAAGGGTAGAGCGCTAAAAAGTGAAAGAATCAGAGAAGTACTTATGGAGAAAGCCCTATTCAGCCTCCTTCTTTGAAAAAAAATAAAGAGGAAATACTTTCCAGACATGGGTCTAGGAATCTTACTCACAATTCTTATTTTTTTAAAATAGTATTTTATTTTTTCCCCAAGTTACATGTCAAGAAAAATTTTTAAAATTTATTTACTTTTAGTTTACAACATTCAGTTCTAATATCCCTTGAGTTTCAAATTTTCTCCCCCTCCCTCTCTTCTCCTCTTCCCCACCATGGCAGCATGTTATCAAATATAGGATCTATAAATACCTTCACATTAAATATTAGTCAAGTTGTAAAGAAGGCTTATAACCAATGGAGAGAACAATGAGAAAGAAGAAAAATAACAGAACAAAACCAAAAAAAGAGGGAGAAAGCAAGTAGTTTGCTTCAATCTGCATTCTGACTGTAGTTCTTTCTCTGAATGAGGATATCCCTTTCCATCATAAGTCTTTTGGAGTTGTCTTCTACTCTTGCATTGCTGAGAGGAGCCCAGTCTATCAAAGTTAATCGTCCCACATATGATGTGTCTGTAATTGTGTACAAAATTCTCCTGGTTTTGCTGTCCTCACTCAGCATCAGTTTATATACGTCTCTCCAGGTTATTATAAAGTATGTCTGCTCCTCATTTCTTATAGCACAATAGTATTCCATTACATTTGTATACTACAGCTTGTTTAGCCATTCTCCAATTGATGGGTATCTCCTTGATTTCCAATTCTTTGCAACCACAAAAAGAGCTACTATGAATGTTTTTGTACATATGGGTCCTTTTCCCACTTCTGTGATCTCTTTGGGATATAACCCTAGAGGTGGTATTTCTGGGTCAAAGGATATATACTTTTTTTATAGCCCTTTGGGCATAGTTCTAGATTGCTGTCCAGAATGCTTGGATCAGTTCACAACTCCACCAACAAAGTGTTATTGTTCCAATTTTTTCTACATCTTCTCCAGCATTTGTCATTTTCCTGTTTTGTCATCTTAGCCAATTTCACTGGTGAGATGTGGTACCTCAAAGTGGTTTTAATTTGTATTTCTCTAATCAGTAGTAATTTAGAGCATTTTTTCATATGCTTATAGATATCTTTAATTTCTTCCTCTGAAAACTGCCTGTTCATATCCTTTGACCATTTATCAATTGGGGAATGGCTTGTATTCTTATAGATTTGACTCCGTTCTCTGTATATTTTAGAAATGAGGCCTTTATCAGAGACACTGGTTGTAAAATTCTTTCCCAATTTTCTACTTCTCTCCTCATCTTGGTTACATTGCCTTTATTTGTACAAAACCTTTTCAATTTATTGTAATAAAAATTATCCCTTTTGTATTTCATAATGCTCTCTACCTCTTGTTTGGTCATAAAATCTTCCCTTCACCATAAATCTGACAGGTAAACTATTCCTTGCTCTCCCAGATTGCTTACAGTATCAGCCTTTATACCTAGATCATGTACCCATTTAGACTTTATTTTGGTATATGGTGTAAGATATCGGTTTGTGCCCAGTTTCTGCCATACTATATTCCAGTTTTCCCAGCAGTTTTTGTCAAATAGTGAGTTCTTATCCCAGGAGCTAGGGTCTTTGGGTTTATCAAACAGTAGATTAGTCATTGACTGCTGTGTCTCATGTACCTAATCTATTTCACTGATTCACTGCCCTATTCCTCAGGCAGTACCAAGTAGTTTTGATGACTGCTGCTTTATAATACAGATTAAAATCTGGTATGGCTATTGGTAATGCTTCCCTAGCATTTCTTTTCATTAATTCCCTTGATATTCTGGATTTTTTGTTCTTCCAGATGAATTTGTTACTATTTTTTTCTAGCTCTATAAAATAATTTTTGGTAGACATTGGTATGGCACTAAGAAAATTTTTAGCATTCATCTTTACAAGATTTTGAGTTCCAAATTTTTCTCCCTCTATTCTTCCCCTCTCTTCTTTTGAAAATGATAGTTTTATATAGTTTTTACATGTGTTAACACGTAAAAATATTTCCACATTAGTCACAGTTTTGAAAGAAGAAGAAAGAAAGAAGAAACAGATCAAAAGGGGAAAAAAAGCCATGAGAAGGAATAAAGTAAGTAAAAAAATATGCTTCAATCTGCATTCAAAGTCCATCAGTACTTTATCTGGCTATGGATCTCATTCTCCTTCGTGAGTCCTTTGTACTTGTCTTGGATTATGTTGCTGAGAAGAAATGAGTCATTCGTGGCTCATCATCACACAATGTTGCATATGTTGTGTATAGTGTTTTCCTGCTTTCCTTCATTTTGCTTTGCATGAGTGCCTACAAGTCTTTCCAGGTTTTTCTCAGATCTGCTTGCTCATCACTTCTTATTGCACAGTAGTATTCCATTGAATACATGTACTGCAGCTTGTTAAGCTGTTCCCCAGTTGATGGGCATCCCCTCCATTTCCAGTATTTTGCCACCACAAAAATTACGACTGTGAATATTTTTGCACGTACGGGTCATTTTCCCCAGTCCAGCGATTCTGGTATTGTCGCTCCTAGGTCTGTTTTTCAGGTCAGTTGTTTTTCCCATGAGGGAAATTACATTTTCTTTGATTTTTTCATTCTTTTGAATTTGTTTGATTGATTCTTGATGTACCATAGAGTCATTAGCTTCCACTTGCCCAATTCTAACTTTTAAGGTATTGTTTTCCTCAATTAGCTTTTGTAATTTCTTTTCTATTTGTACTTTTAAAGCAGTTTTCTACACAGTTGACTCTTTTTTAAAAAAAAATAATTCTCTTGCATCGCTCATTGCTTTTCCCACTTTTTTTCTTCTGCCTCTCTCATATGATTTTTGTTTGTTTTGCTTTGTTTGGAGGGCAATTGGGGTAAGCAACTTGCCCAAGGTCACATGGCTAGTTTTTTTGTGTTATGTGTCTGAGGTCGGATTTGAACTCAGGTCCTCCTGACTCCAGGGTTGGTGCCCTATTCACTGCACCACTTAGCTACCCCTCTCATATGATTTTTGAGCTCCTTTTTGAGCTTTTCCATGAGTTCTTTCTGTTTTTCTTTGGGATTTTGCCCATAGGTGTTTTGACATTGTTGGCCTCTTCTGAGTTTGTGCCTTGGTCTTCTCTGTCACCATAACAACTTTCTGTGGTCAGATTCTTTTTTGTTTTTTGCTCATTTTTTTTTTGGCCTTTATCCTATCTTTTAAATTTGAATTCTGCAGAGTGTTAGAGGCACTGTTTCAAGGCTTCTTATGCCAGTGGCTGTAGGCCCTGGCTGTTTACCTGGTGTTGTGCTGATGTTTCCCTGAGGTCCTGGGGAGACCCTTGTGTCTGGTGCTGAGATGAAGAAGTAGAGTGGGGCATATCTGGTGTTACTGGAGGTTATAGGGGTCTGACAGCTTACCTGGTGCTGAACCGGGGGCCTAGTGGTGATGTCTGGCATATGCTGAGGCCTGGTGGGGTGTTTCTGCATTTCCCCAGTGCTATACTGATGCACTCAGTGGTTCACTGAGCTAGAGTCTGCTGGTTCCTTTGGCTAGGGTGTTGGCATTTGCCTTTTCCACCACACTAGGGCTCAGGATCTCCCACTGATTTTCTGAGATGGGGCTTACTGGGATGCTTCCCATCCTGGAATGTGCTCCCTTTATACTCAAGTGAGACAGACCTTTCTTGCCAATCTTCCAAGTGTCTTGGTCTAAATTGTAAAACATTGTTTCACCCTTTTTGCTTGTTCTGCTATTCCAGGATTTGTTTTGGGCTATTTTATGGTTTGGAGGTGAATATGAGAAAGTTATAAAATATTTTAATTCTGCTGTCTTGGCTTCTGGAAGTCTCTGTTTTCCTTACTCAGGATTCTTAACACTTGGTGGCCAACTTTTTGATGATAAGAATAGGATGATGCAATCCTTAAATAATTCATTGTAGGGACAGGGTGAGGAAAGAGTGCTTAGAACATTGGGAAGTTTGTTGAGATTTATTCTGAAAAATATTCTGGAAAAAACTATTGAATTGTATAATCATAGAGAACAATATGAAATTATAACCTTGAAGAATTCGGTAACAAAGGCCAGATGATGACTTCGACAGTATTTTTTCTAGAATTAAGAAGGGAAAGATTGATTCTCGTGGTAGTATTCCTATTTCAAATAAAGAGATTTTCTTGGGAACCCTTAGAATAAAAAAAATATATACTTAATTAAAAAAAACTACATTAAAATAATTTTAAGTGTGAAAATCTTAGGTCTAGAAAAAAATAATTTAAAGTGTGGTATGTAGCCTTTTAAAACATTTTTTAAAATTAAATTATTCGTCTGTAGCTGCTGGGACATGGCGACTGCTGGCGCCGGGTCCTCCTGCTGAGTGGCTGCTGCCAAGTGCCCGGAGCCAACGGCTGACATGCTGAGGCGGCCCGGCGGCGGCGGCATATGTGCGTGCATGTGTGCATGGTGCGTTCGTCAGGCCACGAGCCTGTGAGGCTGCGCCGTGCCGCCGCGGAGGAGCCGAGAGGAGCCAGGGAACCCGCGACGGAGCAGAGCAAGTCAGTGCCGGGCACATGGCGTCCATGTTATCGAGGAGCTGCTGCAGACGCAGGCCGTGCGCCTCTCCTACCGCCGCTGCTGCCGTCATCCCGAGGGTAGTAGGGGAGACCGTGCTTGTCTTAGTTGTACATCTCTGTATTTGATAAACCATACGAATTTAAGTTTGTTTGTTGCACTCATGTCCACCCTGTTTCCTTCATGTCCACCCACATTTCCTCCAAAAGTGCTCATTTAAATTGTTGGACTAAAAGACCTGAACAAACATATATGGTAATAAGATCTCTTAAAGCATGGACGCATCTTTCTGGTTTGTGCTTTCTGGAACCTCCACATGTTTCTGTGTGGTGCTTTCATTCTTCTTGTCCCTTTCGAGATGACTCAGTAGTGGAAAAGGCCCTGAAATCTATTAAGGATAAAAATAAGAAGCTTGAAGAAGGTGGGCCTGTCCACAGCCCCACTGTAGAGGCACCTGTGAAGAAATCACTTGTTGAAAAGATTGTGGATGAGTTGAAGCACTATTGTCATGGCTTCCAGTTGTTGTGGATTGATACCAAGATTGCTTGCTGCATGGACACTGTGGCGAATTCTCCATGGTAAAACCTTATCGGAGGGAGGAAACAGGAGAGACTAGAGAGAGACCCACCAACGAAGAACCCTTGCGCTTCTCCAAACTGTTTGAAGGATGAGCTCACTCTGGACAACCTGACCAGACCACAGTTTGGTGGCCCTCTGCAAACTGCTGGAGCTGCAGTCAATTGGGACAAACAACTTTTTGTGCTTTCAGTTGATCATGAGACTGTTGTGGTCAATGAAAGCAGATGACAAGCTTATTGCTGAGGAAGGAGTAGAGATTCATTTCTGTCAAGGAGTTACAAGCTGCTTGTCAGGTACCAGGTATGAGGGCTTTGCGAGTCACTGAAGAATGTCTCAAGGAACAACTTGAACAGTGGTTAGACCCACATCTGAATCAGGAAATCCCTACTTCATTGCTTCTCCTATCCAGAGCTATGTATCTGCCTGATGCCCTGTCACCAGCTGATCAGCTCAAAACAACCTTACAGACCCTGCTGGAGAGTGCCGCCAAAGAAGCCAAAGTCAAAGCTGTGGAGGTTGAAGGTGAGAAAGTAGACAATAAAGCTAAGCTGGAGGCCACTTTGATGGAGGAAGCAGCCATCAGACAAGAAAATAAAAGAGGAGGAGCAGGAAAGGCTGACTGAAGCTGCTGAGAGGGCAAAAGAAATTGTCCAGGAGGAAATAGCTGGAAAGAAAGAAGCTGAGTTGGGTCCAGAAGTCCTTCATCAGGGAAGAATAATCCCTGCATTCCAAGATCTGGAGCCAGAACTCACCAAGGTGCCATTGAAATTGGAGATTCTGATTGACTCTTCCCCCATCCTAGAAGGCCTGAAGGGAGAAGAAATAACCAAGGAAGAAATTGACCTGCTTAGCAATGCTTGCAGTAAACTGAAGGAACAGAAAAAATCGCTAACCAAAGCAAAGGAGGAACTCAAGTTGCTGAAGGATGATGTTCAGGAATATAAAGAGGATTTGCAAGAGATCAAAAAGGAGCTTTCCAAGACTGGTCAGGAAGAGGTTATAGAAAAATCTAAAGCAAGCAAGATATTGTCCAAGAGGGTGAACCAGATGACTGGACAGATAGGGAAAATATTTCATGAGTTAGAGAATGATCAAAAGGCAGCAGCAGGGAAAGTGGACGGTAGTAATCTTGTTGCTACTGGATTGGGTTTCCCACTTAGGGAAAGTGTCATCACCATTGGTGAACTCATAAATGTGATGAAACAACTTGAGCAAATTCCAGAGGGAAAATTGATGAAATTGGCTACTGCCCTGGATGAAAACAAGGATGGCAAGATTAATATAGATGATGTTGCCAAGGTCATCAAACTGATTGGCAAAGAAGACATTGACATCTCCACGGGCCAGGTCACCAAGATCGTGGCACTGCTCCAGAAAGAAGAGAAGCTGGGAGAGAAGGAGAAGGCTGAGAAAGAAGCTGCAGAAATACAGATCTAAGCCTCACCCTGCAATGCAGCTGGGGCTTTGGAGAAGGCGCTTGTGTACTGGGTGGGCATGTGAGAAATGCCTCCTCCTCATGCTTGAACCTTCAGTGGTGGTGAGAAATGGTGATCTTGCTTTGAGATGATGCTAGTGGCAAAGCAGCTATTTTTCTGGATTAAAGCAGACATTTCCATTGGATCAAAAAAGTAATTTTCTATCATTCCATGAAGATGAGAGCAATCTGGACCCTCCTCCCCCTTCTCTTCATGTGAAATCATGTATTGGTCCACATGCCTGTGGGTTCATGATTCCATCAGCTAGCTAGCTTATCTACAGCATACAAACCATGCACGCTGTAATGTATGTACACACTGCGTGCACTTACAGTTAGGTGTGCCATAAACTGCCAAGTAAATAATGATGGATTTAAAAGGGGGGAAAGTGGGACACAAAGTGTCTAGTCCCATCTTTCCTACTTTGGCAAAGACTTTTCAGGGGACTTTTTTTCCCCTTGCATTTAAAATGATACTTTCCTACAGATGAGTTAGAACCACTCCTTTGTTTTCCCAGGTGATGTCTTTCAAATGTTCAGAAGCAAAGCTAAATTCATGCAAATTCCCACCTTCCAGATAGGGATTTAACTTATTTCTTATTGGGTCATTTTCGAGGTTTGGGTTAATTTTTGAAGCTGTTTGAAATGAGAGATTTTTTTTCCCCTTTCTGTTATTCTGTTTTGTTTGCCCTAGCAGTCTGTAGACTGGGCAGGTATATTTCTGGGGATATGTTCACATTCATTTGAATGAAAACTTGATTTTTTAAAAAAGGAGATTTAAATAAATTTAAGAATGTATACCCCAGAAATAAAATATAATTAAAATCAGAATAGACTTCAACCAGCATAAAAGTATAACAGTTAAGAAAATTGTTTATTTTCTTCTTAGGTATGAAAAATAATGATATCATCTGACCACTTAAAAAAATTTTTTTATGCTTGTACATTGTGTGTCAGGGAATGATTTCTTTTTGAGAGATGGGGAGTGTTTTCATCCTAGTGATAATGTTCTTGACCTGTTAACTGGCAGGTGTGTTCTCTTACACATCCCTAGGCTTGCATACCTGTTTTAAAATTAGCTTGTGTCAGTTATACTTCAGAAAAAAAATGAGTGAAGTAGGTGAATGTTGGCAACTAGTGTGTCTGAATTTACTGTACCAAATCATTTTATTTTCTGAAATGTTTAATATTTGAGTAAATAATGGCCTTTTTTTGGATTTTTGAATGAGAAGATTTTCTCAGTTGTCCTCATTTTCAAATTTTAGCTCAATAGATCAGGACACATTTCAATATTCTTTTAGTTATTATAATATTTCTCATGAATTTGAGGTTGCCCTCTTTAAAGCTATTATTTTTAAGCCCTGTGATTAATACTTTTTATCAGTTACCATACAGCAAGCACTTTCTCTTTCAATAATACTTATGCTATGCAAAAAAAATCTAGGCACTCCCTTTAGATTGGTCAGTGTTCAGTTTTTAATCCAAAACTCACTTTAAATAGATGATTTCTTGGATAAAACTTAAATATTTAAAATAAATTTTTAGGAGAACTGATGGCGCAAAATTCAGTTTGATGATCGCCACTTACATGATGGACCATAGAAAATGTAGACATAGCAGCAAGTCAGATGCTTGGTTTGAGTTTGCTGCCACTGGGTGTTTTTTCTTTTGTTGAGGGTTTTTAAGAAATTATTTTAGAATTGTTTGTTATTAGCAGTGAAATGTTAGATGTCTTGAGAATGACTAAAACTACAACTATTTGTAAATTTTGTGTATCCGGCAGATGATAAAGAACTATAGAATGCGTTCTTTGAAATACTTGTACTGTATTTTGAAACTGGGCATTTTCAAACTGCTGGTAAGGGTGAGTTATAGTTCCCTTGATGAAGTTAGGTGGTCTGGTTGTTTGATTTGGCTATATTTCATATAAACTTGCCATCCAGTACTGAAAGCAAGAGTAGTTTTTAAAATCTATATTAAAACAAAACTTCAGAGCAGTGTTTTTGTCTGTGTGTGCTAAAATATGAGTTGGAAAAAATATTTTTTCCACATTTATATCACTCCCAAAGCATTTTTTATTTAATAATAATAGCTGTGCCAAATTCTTAATTGGCCCATAATTATGGTATTTGGGTGGTGTATATTTTGAACAAAACCCTTACCCTCAACGGGATGGCTTTCATATGTCATCTAAATATAGGAGTATAAAAATATAGGAATAAAATAACTCCTGTAGCTAAATATAGACAGTGAGGAAAGAGAACTTGATGAATAGGCTCTAAATTGCTTTCAGTGTAACTTAGCGTTTACATGGCAGCTTAAAAGCAGTAATAGGCTTGTATGTACTATAAGGGATGTCTTGTTGAGAGAATAGTTGCATTGAGAAGTTTTCACTTTTCTTATCTGAAGTGGCAAGGTTGGATACTTTAATATTTATGAATCATTTTAGATTAGTTGTTTTAATCTGATTTTCAGTGGCAAAAGACTGTACTACCTTATGATTGCTAAATGTATCATCATCTTGGAGTTTTCATTTGTGAGAGATGTTTCCTTGTATGGGACATAGATGAAAATTAGTGAGTGAAATCCACAGATGTTGGCTTAATATTACTCATCTTCAGGAAAGGGGGCCTTTGGCTGACCATTCCTTGGGCCTTTGTTTGTGATTAGAGAAGAAGCAGGCAGAGTAACTAAACTCTATGGGCCTGTGGCACAGCAGGCAATGAGGGCCCTCACCTGGAATTCAAGTGATTTTTTAAAAAAGCAGAATTTAAAGAGAGATGAGCCTGTTAATTACAAATTGAATCTAAATACCCCATAGTTGTTTAAGTTTGATTGGGAAAACTGCTCTCTCTGTAAGAAGTAGGTAACTCTAAAACTTCTTTGCTACAGTCTTCATCCCTGACTTTGAATACCTTTCCTAAATCCTCATTGGACACAAGGGACCACGGGAGAGAAGCAGGATGAACTAGGTTCTGTAGAAGGAACTATAGACTGTAAAGCCTTAAGATATATTGACAGTCGTTTAAGCCCCTCATCTTACAGATGAAGAAACAGAAGGCCCAGAAAAGGGGAGGAAGTGAGCTGCCCAAGGCCACAAGCCTATCAGTAGAGCTGAGACGACTACTTGGTTTCAGCTTCCTCTATGGCTACCAGTTATAATTCCCTTTTCTTCCTTCTTCTCTTCCTTTTGATGCCTCCTGGTATTTTACAAATTTGACCATTGGATTCTCATTTGCAGCTATCTTTCTGTCACTTTGTTAGAGCATCAGAGATTTTAGGGAAGGCTTTGAGCTCACTAAAAGTATCTTATCCATATTTTATCTTGCCCTGTGTCAACCATTGCTCCATTTTTGTATGTTCCCTGGCTGTTGGACTCCAGTTTATAAATCTCAACACTTGGAAGCAGAAAATGGATTAGATGGATTTTTAGGCTGCCATGAGTGCAATAGCAACAAATCTTTTTTGTCCCCAGGGTTGAGATGCTGGGGTTTCAAAAATGTATAAAAATGTCAGTTTTAGGAAATTTGAAATGATTTGTCAAAAAAAATTAAATCATTTATTTTTAGTTTTCAACAATCACTTCCACAAGTTTTGAATTTCCTTCCCTTCCTCCCCAAGATGGCTTGCAATCTGATATGGGCTCTATATATACACGTTCCTATTAAACAGATTTTCACATTAGTCATATTACATAGAAGAATTATAACAAATGGGAAAAACCATGAGAAAGAAAAACAAAACAAAATGGTCTGCTTCATTCTGCATTCCAACTCCATGATTCTCTGGATGTGACTGGCTTTTTCCATCATGTATTCTTCAGAATTGTTTTAAATCCTTGCGTTGCAAAACAACTTTGCTTCATTTTCCTGATTTCATCTCTAGTACAGGAAAATGGTTGCTAGATGCAGAGATTAAAATAAGGAACTTTCTAAAGTTCCTGACCCAGCCTTTGTATTTCTGTGTTTTCGAATGTCATTCAAGTAAAGTTGGTTTACTAATGACATACTACTAAGTAATTCCATTCTGTACCAAATTTAATATGCAATATTTGGTTTCTTCAAATTGACTTTCAGAACCAAAGCACTGGCATATATGAGTAGAAAATATATACTAGGAGGGTACAAATCTAGAGCATCTAGTGAAATATGGGAATCTGAACATGTAAGCAAAGCCAAGGTTTTGTTATTCGAGGACTAGGCATGTAAAGATTTAAGACCAAAGTTACATAAAAAACTAGGACATAATTGTTGGGAGAAAAGGGTGGGTAGGGCCCCTAAGGACTCTTAATAAAGATCAGAACAGCACATTATTCTTTTATAGTAAATCATGGTTAAGAAAACCAGATTTCATTATTCTACTAGATCTGCATAGACATTAATATATAATTTGTTTAGGTATTATTCCCCAGCTAATGAGCACTCTATTTTCCAGTTCTTTGCAACAAGAAAAAGGTGCTGCTTTAAATATTCTTATCTATATAGGCCTTCTTTACTTATGTTTGACTTTTTTTTTGTACAAACCTAGGAGTGTTATCTTTGTTGGGTTAAATTGCGAATAGTTTAATGACTTTTTGTGTATAGTTGCAAATTGCTTTCTAGAAGAGTTAGATTATTTCACAGCTTCACCAACAGTGCATTAATGTGCCTGTCTTATCACATCCCCTCTAACAACTATCATTTTCCTTGTTTGTCATTTTTGCCCATTTGATTGATCTGAAGATGGCGGCGTAGCAGCAGCAACATATCGCAGCTCTCACATAGCCACCCCAAAATACCCATAAAACAGGACTCTAAACCAATCCTAGAACTCCAAAACGCACACAAAGATACTTCCCACTAAAGTCAGCTCGGCTATGAGGAACCATATCAGCACTGTGAACCAAAACCAGCCTTCCCTGAAGCCTCGGCTGTGCCCCAGGGGCGGCTGGAGGGGAGGAGTGGAGGAGCCTCTCAGGTGAGCGGATTAGCAGCAGCTGCGAGTGGGGATTGTGAAAGGGGGAGATAAGCAGTCCAGCAAAAGGCCTCCAGAGTGGAAAAGCGAAAGGCAGAGGTTTTGCACCCGCCTCCGAATTGTA